>JALIZH010012351.1:0-145632 GCA_030522465.1 Rhipicephalus appendiculatus | reverse complement strand
GTTAAACCACAGACAGTCACAGACACGGCACACGGGTGTCCAAACTCCAGAGGCAGAAACTCGCGCTGAAACCGAGAGTTGGCACCTTTCATAGATCTATGGGCACGTCGTCGTTCGCTTAGGCATCCCATCGCTTCGGGTTCTTCTCGCAGCCGCCGTTGCATTTCCCGCTTCCTAGTTTTCTCTCGTACTTACCACTGAAGCGCTCCGTACAGATGCTTCAGCGAAGCTGAAACGTGTGGTCACGGTGTTTATAGCTTTTTTCAATTACTGGTTATGTCTGTCAAGATATCCTTATTCAGGTTTGCCGCCCGTCTATTCGTTCCTTCACTTTTAGTGCACCAGTTTTGAGTAGTGGGAGTTTCCCAATATCTGTGGCACATACCCATTTATGATGATGACAGTTTTTTGTACAGGTTTGTACACACCAAAGTTTGTACTACCGGCTTAAACAACCTCGTTGTTAAGTCTCTGCCGGTGGCAAGTTATCTTTTCGTCCACTTTTCTTTCTTCACATTTACATTACAATTACTTCTAATAACATCCCCTATACTTTCCTTGGCATCATTGTCTGTTATTTCTCATTAATATTGTGTCTAACAAAAAAAAACGATAGCCCTTAAGTTTAGAATTTTTTTCCTCGTTGTTAAAAAGTAGCTTCGGACAAGTGCGGGCGCTCATGCTCAACCACATATTCGAGAGATACTACATGATTTCATTTCTGCGGCGCGTTAGCGAAGGCACGCTTACGCAATTATCGCCCCTTTATCTGTATGCAAAGGCTTCAAAGATTTCGCACTGGAATTGCTATGCACAAGTGCCTATGAGATTGCAATTTTTAAAGGAGCAGTGACAAAAAAAAGTTGTTAATGCGAGATAACTTCTGCGACAGATTTGCGCAGAAATGCACGCGTCATTCAATAAACATCAGTGGCTAATATAGTCTAGAACATAGTCTAAATCAATTATAAGGCGACGCATCTGCACGCTAAACGCACCACTTCACGACATCGACTTCACGTTTGTGATGTCTGCCACGCTCCTTGCGTAAGTGGCTGGTAATACCGAAAACGAGCGTGACCCACTGAGATTCGGTGGCGGCGCTTCAGTGTTTGTGGCGCTGAGGTCCCTGTATTTTTCAAAAGAGGAGCGCAAACTTCTCGTCTTCGCGCCGTTTCCTTCTCGCCATTGTTGTGCAACACTCGCAAGGCGCAGGACCGTCGAAGCGCTGGCTTGAAACGCGACAATTCTGGGCGCCGATTCACAAAGGTGTTCGCGCGCAAGTTGTGTAATAAAAATAACTTATGGTTGGTCGCTACCTGAGCTATCATCTCGCATTCTGTGGGCAACAAATAGCCCATGGTTGCCGGCATAGTTGCGGCACCTTGCGCGCGAATTGGTTTTGGATCTGGGGCCTGTTTGACAACTGGAAAAACCTGTCACTTGCGCATTGTAATTGAGTTCATAAGTGTCGGATGCGTCGCTCAAACTACGAAAACTAGAGGCAAAACAATTTGAACGCAATCCTAGGCAGGCTTTAACGCTGCCAGTTCAGAAACGGAGGTGTTTCTGTTTATACTAGACGAATTTCGAAAAGTCAGGAGCTGCTCCAAATTGAAAAAATACAGACATCCTCCATCGCACCGTCTTCAATTTGCCAAAGGAAATACGGCCGAAGTATGCTGCAAAACATTTTGCTTATTGCGCAAATAATAATCCAACCGGCAACGAAAGCAGGAGGGTGTCCTTACACTAAATAGGTTCCTGTTCACAAGTGAAATGTTTACTTTAAAAGTTTGCTCGATACTAGAAGAAAGTAATAAAGCGCGTCGCAAAGAAGCCCGCAGGACCTGTCTCATGATAATTATAATTGAACACAGAAAATTTGCAACAAAAGCACTCTGAAATCTAGATCAGTTAGAAAAAAGATAAAAACCGACGACACGAAGAATAAAAAGAACTCGCTCTCAAATCATCTATTGTTTAAGCGAAAAAAAATCAGAAGGTTAAAGAACGAACACGCGCCTAGAATTAGTTTTCACACGGTCAGCTCCGCAGCAATTTGCGTAGCAAATTACGCTCGTCAATTGGTGCTTCGTACGTGCCAGGTCTTTTTTTTTTTTTTTTATCGTACACATCTCATCATGTGTACGATATTTATGCATTTTAGCAAAATGAACGCAAAAAAAAAAACAAGCCTGATTTCCTTCGAGTAAGTATTAGCTACTTGTAGAAACGGAATTTCCTGAAATTTGTGGGATGCGCCAGGGCTGAGAGAGAAAGCAGATCGAGCTCTTCAAAAACTATTTTCCTGAAGCGTTGCCGCACATTTTCGGAAAATTAAAGGAAAATGGGCAGCTTGCAAGATAGTTACTGCGCTTGTGCGAGCCAGTTTATTTTCCACCAGACAGCCTCGACCACGGACTAGCAGGCAAATTTTTTTTTTCATTCACCACTGACCCTTACCTTTTCTTTATTTCATTTCTCCCGTTCTCTTGTTGCACAGGGGGCACATACAATGAGGCGCGACATTCCTGCGGTGTGCTTTGAGAAGCCTTTGTGGTGCCCTCACAGCTTCGCTGGAATGTGGAGGGGTGAACGTGCTTGGAGCTATTAGAGAGTATTAGTGCCGGGTACCCCCAGCCTCCCGCGTACGCAGGCTCTTGCGTTCCTTTGTATTCTCGGTGGGTGAAGCTTGGAGTACAAAGGAACGTAAGAGCGTGCGTACGCGGGAGGCTGGGTACCCGGCACTAATACTCTATTAAAGCAGTCTGAGAACTGGAGGTTCTGGTGGAAAGATTCTTGCGGGGAAGCCAACTTAGAGGTGTTTTCAAAGCGTACGCAAGGGGGGCACTCACTATCTTGCAAAGCGATGGAGCGACTATTTTGCCAGCGATAGAAAAAAAAAATGGGGACCCTTAAGCTTCGCCTTTAAAGGCCAAACCCCATAAGCGCGAAAATGCACGCGACAGCGACGAGCGACGCGACGTAGATTGTCTTCGCGCGAACTGTCGCTGCGCGGGTAGCGCGGGCAAACCTCATTCACGCGACGGCTTCGGCGAGCGAACCCCCACTGTTGCTGGCATGAGGCCGTCTACTCGTACGAAAAGTGCCGCGTAGTCAGCGATATGCAATGTAAAAATAAAATGTGTTGATGCATAATGGAACGGAAGGTGTTTATTATTGCATTGCAGCCCTTTTTTCATATGCACGTGCATAAACATTCATTGTACGCGTTGCGCTTGTCGCCGTTGGCCATGATTTTGAGCGCGTCGAAAAGTACACGGAGACAACCGGCAGTACGTCACTGACGTACATCCTCTTCTGGTGACAGCACTTCCGGGCGATGGGCGACGGTAGGGTGGCTAGAATGGGGAGGTGTGATGACCGGCCTCCGAA
This sequence comes from Rhipicephalus appendiculatus, assembly GCA_030522465.1. Taxonomy (NCBI): domain Eukaryota; kingdom Metazoa; phylum Arthropoda; class Arachnida; order Ixodida; family Ixodidae; genus Rhipicephalus; species Rhipicephalus appendiculatus. The sequence continues at coordinate 142,233 of JALIZH010012351.1, read as the reverse complement.
GGCCGGCCCAAAAGCGCGTTCCCGCCGCGCGGTGGCGCTGCCGGCGGGGGGCGCCGTGCAAGTCGCCGTGCTTTTCTCGCGTCGTCTGCTTACCTCTGGGCGGGCAAATGATTCCACCGCGCTCAGTTTTACCGCTGAAGTGTTTTCTGGCGTATTTATTTAGTGTTTTAGACGTCTAGAAATTGATGAAATGATTCAGCGCTCTAATTTCACGTGTAATCTACAAGCGCCGACCACGCAGCCGATACAGAGTTCGATTTCGAGCGGTCATTTCTTGAGAGGTGGACGCGCTTGTCAGGCGAAAAGTAGTTTAGAGGAATCCCTCCCGCAGACCAGCAGGTTGGAACAACCCTGCGTTTGTCGCTCGCAGATTAGTTATACATTTTAGATTGTAATGCAGTAAAAGCTCGTTAATTCGAACTCGAAGGGGACTACAAAATTAAAGGGAGGGCTCTAGAATGAGCGGACATCGCGCCACACTGTGCGGACAGAACCCAAAGAAGCTACCTTTAGACTCGTTATCACGAATTAGGCGATACCACACGTCTGTGGCGGGTTATTTCGTGAATTTAGTTCATGGAGCTCGGACAGCGAACAGAATTGTTTGATCAGTGAGTGATACGTCAGAAACGAGCAGCGACATGCATGTGATCAGTGAGCCTTAATGTCAAAATATATGACGCTATATATTTACGCTCCACAACGTTCATTTAGCAGGACGTTGGGCCAGTTGGTGTTGCATAACGAAAGACAAAAAAAAAAAAAAACAGCGCTTAAACGACGAGGACAGAGAAGGGACGATACACAATGCCCTAACAGCGCATTGTTTTACGTTTACTTAGATGGAAGTGTTAACGCAATCAAAATTAAAAGTATATAGCAAGTTGCATTTGCTTGCGCTTCTTCTGTCGCCACTCCATGAGCATCGTTTGCAGCTTGCCCAAGAGCTCCACCGCAGCGTCCGAATTCTTATCTGCGGAGAAATGCTGCTGATTTGTTGTTCTACATTTCTAGTAAATTTGGTTTGGCTTGGTTGCGCAACACATTGGCACCACTCTGGGTCGAATTGTGCGAGGAACGATGAAAGCCCGGGGGTTCTCAGTTCGAATTAACTGTTGCGGATACCGTTGTCGAAGCGCGTTCAAATTATACGGAGTTTTTCCCCATATAAATACGCAGGGCTGTGCCGGGACCAAGGCGTCAGTTCGAATTAACCGAGTTCGAACTAACGAGCTTTCATTGTAGTACTTAAAAGTGGAAGGCAATGCAATTATTCTGCAATGCGGTAGAGGAATGCACTAAAGTACAAGACTACAAGACTGGTTGCTTCATACAAGTTTATGAGAAACAGCACATTAAAAGATTACATAACGCAGGGAATTCCCCTTCTTGGCTTTTATTCTGCGTAGCATACTGGTTTAGCCCTTTCAGCAGAAAATGGACATGCGTACTGGTGTAGAACCCGACAACCGATCTTGTGAAATAAGCTGCATGCTCCCTGCAGCCAATTTGTGGCACATTGGCCAAATGCGTACGTACACGTGGAGCAAGATGCCAATGTAAGTACAAGAACAACCGATCATCTGAATTAGTCTGGCTCTTTCCACTGCAGCTCTGCTGCTCATGACCCGTGTGTCCCACGTACCAGGCCGTTAAACACGCCAATGTGTTCACTTGTAGAAACCTCAACTTTTCTATTTAAACATGTACGAATTTTATACCTATGGGCCAAAGTGCCTTTAGCAAAGTGCAGAATTCTTTTGCAGTGGCTTGTCGGCCCTTGGTATAACACGGGCCCACTTTTCAAATTCATCCTTGCCGGCAAGTGCACGAAAGAGGGTCTTTCACCGCAAGCCATGTATCCGCCGTCGCAACCTGGCACAAAGCACCATCTCTGCGTTTTTTTGTGTTTTTTTTTTTCAATTCTTCAGAGCGCTTCAAAAATCGACAACATTCGCTGACGCTCTCTCCTTCAAGGAATCGGGAAGCGATAAAAAAACAGGCCGTACTTCAATGACAGCGACAGCTAACTTGCGCTGCTCCGTTACCTACGAGACAGGAGCAACCCATGCTCACAGTCGGCACATGCCAACCGCGCCCCTGACCGACCCGCCAAATTTCCCCCAGCGGCGAGAACGCGCAGTGGGGCCTCGCTAGGCAATGAGCGCGCCGCCACGGTCATCACACCTCCCCATTCTAGCCACCCTAGCGACGGTTTCCAAATCTGAAAAACCGAGCCATCGCGCGAAAATGACCAGGCGACACGTCGCGCGAACGACCCGTTTCGTCGCTCACAGCGTCGCTCGTCGCTGTCGCGTGCATTTTCGCGCTTATGAGGTTTGGCCTTAAGAGTTAAACGCGATAGCGATATCCTGTCCCTAGTGCGTACTTCAATCACTTAGTGCATACTATGTAATGGGCAGCATGCTTTAAACCACGAGCAATTATGCGCGTGAAATGTTTTCGAACTTGCTATGTGCCCGCTACGGGGTCTTAAGGCAATACGCGCAGTAACGTGTTGTAATGGGTGGCTGGCTTTAAACCACGATGTCATTGTGATATTCACACGTTCTGACGCCCGATGGCAATGTACGCTTGTACCACGCAATATTACATGTTGTATTGTGATGCCTGTATACAGGACGGGTGTGTTTGTAAAGCATCAAAGTTATATTAACTGCATTTCCAAGCAGAGGAAGTCATTCTTGCGGTATTTTTTTAGCAGACACGTGGCTGTGTGGTAGAACACCTCCTTGCCACGCAGACGGCCTGGGTTCGATCCTCACTCGGACTCAGGAATTTTTATTGTATATTTTATTTGCATCTTTGCATTTCCAAGCAGAGGAAGTTATTTTTGCTGTATTTCCAAACAGATGCGTGGCTGTGAGGTAGAACACCTGCTTGCCTCGCAGACGGCCTGGGTTCGATCCTCACTCGGACCCGTGAATTTTTATTTATTTTACTTGCATCTTTCTCGATTTTTCGGTCACGCAAATATGATGATTTTTCGCTCACAACCAACGACGCCGACGCCGGAATTTCTGCGAAACGAGCTCTTTAACGCTCTCGCGTTAGAACGGCTCTGAGTAACTACCAAAAGAGCAAAAATGAAGTAAGGAGGGAGGCATTTTATGATAATTTAAGAGGAAGCACATTACTGTTTGAAGCGAGATCGGGTTGCCTTTGAACGCGTTGTTATAAAGCGAGATTTAGTAAAGAAGAAGAACAGTGTATATGCTGTGGGCAAGAGAGGGAAACGATGGAGCATGTTCTGATTGAATGGGGGAGATATACACCCAGGTGTACGCTTAGGCACGAGCCTACATGAAACCTTGGGTTTTAGGGACGACAATGGAAAGCTGAACACGCGCGCGATAAAAATAAGTAAGAGACGGTTAGAGCATTGGTGGCAGAAGACTAGAGAGAAGGGACAAAAATAAATACTGGGAAAAGTAGGAATTCTGCCGTAAAGGGCAGAGAACTGGACTATGAATTTGCGTTTTTTTTTTCTTTTTGCCCACATAGTAAGAAAGTTTTGACAAACCAACTAAAAAAAAAAAAAGAGAGAGAAAGACGAAAAAGCTTCTTTTCTTCATTTATCGAGCCTGGTGGCACACCTGTCACCACACCGTTACAAAGGGGACGCTCATAGCATCCGTCGATCCAGTGTCCATTGCGAACGCTAAGGATTTCGCTGTAATTACTATAGGCTTTTTCAGGTACCAGTGCCCCAATACGAGCGATCTATAATAGTCTGGCTTGCATTTGTACCAAAACAGTGCGAGGAAACGTGGCCCATAATCTCACAGCGCAGAAAGTTGTCATTTTGTTCCAGCCGATAGCGTCCTGCAAAGTGTGGTGGTGGTAGTGATTAGGTGAAGAATGAGATGCATATTTCTGCAGCTAAATGTAAAAAAAAAGCCCGCGCTCATGTACAGCGCACACGTGCGCCGTTGATTCTACGCACTTGAATGGCGTTCTTTTCCAGGTAAAGAAAGCAAAAGCGGCGGAGGGGTCATCGGGGATTGCTAGTCCCGTGTCGAGCCTGGTCGGGGGGTGCACAAAAGGGCGAAGGAATGAGGAGAGACGCAGAGGGTGGGGAAAATGTACAGGACAGACTGTAAAGGCCGAACTATATGCAGCGTTTTTGCCGGCGTTTTCCCGGCGTTTCGTACGCCGGCGTCACTCGGCGTGGGCGCTACTGGTGACGGTGGCCGAAACGTCCACATCAGGATGATCCAGACATCTGCAGCGTCGGCGTCGACGCCGGAAGCCGTTCGATGGACGGAGAACCAATCAGCGCGCGGTTGGCAGCGACTTCCGCTACGTAACGGTGCCGTCGCTGCTGCCAAAATGGCTGCCACCCGCCTCAGATCTATTAAGTCGTCGTCGTGCTCTGTGTGACCCGCAAGTTTTCAACTGATGCTTGTATTTGACTTAGCTTGTCCCTCAGAAGCTTCGACAGCAAGCGCTCGGGATTTCTTCGAACAGTTTCCGAGCGCCATCCTCAAGTTCATCGGTAGGCTTAGCAGGCCTGAGTGTATTGGCCGAATACGTGGCCTCAAAAACGGGCGACAACTTCAAGCTCAGAGGCCATACATTACGAGTTTGTGGTTCTTCTTATGCTCAATAGGTGGCGTTACAAGTAAAACAAACAAAAATAGCCTTTCGGCGGCACTGTGATTCGTTTCCCTCACTACAGAACAGCAAGTTAGACATAAAACTTGTAATCAGGAATATTTTTGTTGGTGAAGTGACGGATACTTCACACTGCTTTGCGAGGTATCAAGTTTATTCCCTTTGGTCGCATGTATGACGCTGCGCTGGCGCTGGCCTCGGCGCTTTCCATGTGGTTGGCCGCCCTCTCTGGCGGCGTTGAAAAAACGCTGCATGTGTCCACATGCAGCGTTTTTTCCGGCGTTTTCTGACGTTGCGTCTCTCGGCGTCATGAAATCAACGCCGCCAGAGAGGGCGGCCAACCACATGGAAAGCGCCGAGGCCAGCGCCAGCGCAGCGTCATACATGCGACCAAAGGGAATGAACTTGATACCTCGCAAAGCAGTGTGAAGTATCCGTCACTTCACGAACAAAAACATTCCTGATTACCGCGGAGGGCGCATCTTCGATGCAGGCGAAAATGTTTGAGGCCCGTGTACATATATTTAGGTGCACGTTATCACTTTCAAACGCCACCTATGATGAACTGTCGGAAAGTGCGTCAAATTTACAAGTTTTATGTCTAACTTGCTGTTCTGTAGTGAGGGAAACGTATCATAGTGCCACCGAAAGGCTATTTTTGTTTACTTTACTTGTAACGCCACCTATTGAGCATAAGAAGAACCACAAACTCGTAATGTATGGCCTCTGAGCTTGAAGTTGTCGCACGTTTTTGAGGCCACGTATTCGGCCAATACACTCAGGCCTGCTAAGCCTACCGATGAACTTGAGGATGGCGCTCGGAAACTGTTCGAAGAAATCCCGAGCGCTTGCTGTCGAAGCTTCTGAGGAACAAGCTAAGTCAAATACAAGCATCGGTTGAGAACTTGCGGGTCACACAGAGCACGGCGACGACTTAATAGATCTGAGGCGGGTGGCAGCCATTTTGGCAACAGCGACGACGCCCTTACGTAGCGGAAGTTGCTGCCAGCCGCGCGCTGATTGGTTCTCCGTCCATCGAACGGCTTCCGGCGGCGACGCTGACGCCGGTGATGTCTGGACCGTCCTGAAGTGGACGTTTCGGCCACCGTCACCGGTAGCGTCGACGCCGAGTGACGCCGGCGTACGAAACGCCGGGAAAACGCTGCATATAGTTCGGCCTTTAAGTGTTTTGCTCGAAAAGCGGACACCTGAACGGTGGACTTCAGAGGATGAGAGAGGAGTAAAATTCAAAAAGAGAGGGAAAGGATAGAAGAGAGCTCGCTCAGTGGGCTTGCGCAGGTGTACAAGGACTGGCGTCCCCCCGAAAGTGCATTTTCTGGGGGGTCACGCATCTTAACAATAGCTTGAGTAGGGTTGGGGGTGGCAGTCGCGTATCATGGACAGATCAGTAAATGACAACTGACCGAGCCTTTGAGCGAGATGCACGCTCTCGCAGTCTTTCAATGACCGCTTCCATAATTGCTAGCGAACAGAACACGCACAAAGGACGGCAAGAAAGAAACAGGACAAGTGCTAGGTCGTCCTTTGTGCGTGTTCGCTAGCAATTATGGAAGCGGTCAATCAACACCAACTAGCCCAGCTCAATGCTTTAACGAATTTCAATGACCCATTGACTGGTTGTGCCTGTGCAGCACAGCACGCAGAGAGGGATAAAGAGAAGTGGAAGGCAGGGACGTTACCCAGAAAGTAGTATCTGCTATGGTACCCTGCACTGGGGTTCGGGAATAGGGGGTTGAAAGAGAGAGAGAGAGAAAAAAATAATACGAGAAAAAAAAAACGCAGCCGCACGCACACAAACACGAGAACGTTCCGCTCAGAGTCGTTCTGATAGGCCAGTAAGTGAGCGGTGTTTTTATACACCACACTATCTTTTTCTACCTGTAAGCGCATCCAACTCTCCGCGATGGAGCCACAAGTGCGCGAGCATAACACCGGCTTTTCGAAAATTACGGCTGTAATACGATGCCTTATTGTATAGACCTTTTAGCAGACGGCTCCCTGGGTGCCGCCGTTTTCCGCTGTGGGCTGCGCTAAATAGGCGGGACCTCCCCCGAAAATGCACTGCATAGACTGCGACGTCAGCTTTTGTACTCACGCATGCAGTCCAGTATGGCGGCGTTTTTTTCTCTCCTGCGAAGAGGTCTATAGACCATTTTCCGTAAGACATCTGGGCGCCGCCATCTTGGGCTGTTAAGCCGACGTTTTCTTGTTTTTGTGTATCGCGACGTGAATTAATAAGGCCATGAAACATCTTATGCACCCGCGAACCGTTTTCATGCGTATTCGTCAACCGTAACACTGTTTGTTTAGTTGTTAAAGATACAAAACAAACACAAAGGTTAACAGTCCAATATGGCGGCACTCAAACCATTCCATAAAATAGTCTATACAGAGGCGAAGGCAAAAATGTTAGAGGAGGAAGCAGGGACGCGTGCTGTTCCCTCCCAGCCCACGCTTGGTGACATGGAGTGGCAAAAAAATGAGCGAGAAAAGGAGTGTGTCATGGAGCATGTTCGGTTGAAAAAACATTTTTTTTTTTTTAGAAGTGGCCAGCAATATTCAAAGTGCTGCCTTCTGATGAGACATTCGAATGCCACGTTTTATTAACTTCGACTGTGGGGGCATAGAAGGAAGCGTACCTAAAAGAACGGTGTTTGTACCACTAGCCCACGTGGTCATTACCAAGATCTATTTGCGCGTCTAAAAAATTTTGCAAAAAGTTTAGACATGCCGTCGTGTGACACGAATACCGAACACTTTACGGCCAGAAAGATGCTAGATTTGAGACATGACGCTGCCCGACAGGCAGGCATAAAATTTCTGGTTAATATATATGAGCACGTATAGCTACGTCACCCTTTTTTTTTTTTAGGAGCGTTTCAAAGGCCCAAATACACACACGACATCATACAGAACATAATGCGCAATAAAAAAAAGTAATTCGCAGCACACATTAGATGGCAGAAAACACACAGGTAGCTCATTTCATCTTGGCATCAGTAAGAGTGACGAGAGAAGAAAAAACACAAAAAAAACGAAATACACGAAGAACTAACTGCCGCTACGATGCAGTAGAGAAATAATTTATTCTGTTATTTTTCACGCAAGTGTCCTTGAGTCATCAGAACGAATTCGTTGCATTGCATCACACGCAAATCCACCAAGCATATAACATCTTAACCAATCAAAACAGGAAATTGCGATTATGGAACACAATAGTGAACAAAACTGGTCGAGTTGGTGGTCTTCATGGTAAAACCAGCGCGAAAAGCCGGCAAAAAGAGATGAAGAACTACACAGGACTGGCGTTAAGCGAACAACAATCGTGTTTATTAAACACAATAGAAAAAAATCCACGCATATCCGCGAAGTGAATGATGATTAGCGGGCAAAGCACGGTGATTGTTCGGTAACCGTGAATCTCATGCGACATTTTGCCCACTCGCAAATGGAAATGAGTGTAAACGCGTGTGTTCAGTATGGGAAACGTGCAGAACCTACAGGGGGCGCAGCAGTGCACTGCACCTATGCGCCGTCAGCGCCGCGAGTGGCGACTTGCGGCCACTTCAGTGTCAACTGGCGTGCTACGAATCGTCGTCTCTCCGTCAGCTACGCCCGCGTTGTATGCAAGTGCGTGTGCGCGAAGATGATAGGTTTGATAAAACGGGTAGGCTTCCGGAAAGTTAACAGTGCATGATTCTTTTGGGACCCCAAACGAGGAGAAAGGACATAAATTTACGGAATCAATCATGTTTTCGATGTGACGTAGCACAGACGCGCGGCAGAGTGTTTTGAAAGGGCGATTCGTGCGGCCGGCCAGCGTAAAGCTCGAAGCATAGACCGTCACCATCGATGTTTGTAAACATTATTTCTTGCCATTTTGCCTGGTTATTGTTAATAAACGATGACATTTGTGTCTGACGTGTGTTAGAGAATTCCCCTTGCTATGCGCGCAAGTAATGCGTACGGTCGCCGAACTGCCCGTGTTGCATTTAGTAATGCGTGGCATTTGCGCGAAGTTTTCTGTGCAGTAGTTCAGCTCCGTTTGTAGGCGTTGCTCGGGCTGCATGGGTCCTTGAGTAAATTTGTCACGTGCCAGCTTTGCACGCGATATCTCAGCTGTCACGTAGCGCAATAGAACGGCGTGGCCCGGCTTCGCTTGCACGCACACTGTTTGTAAGGGCTATGGCAGTACATGGGGAATAAATTTTGAAATTCTTGTGACCTGCGACGCATTTTGCCTGGCATGCGTGACTTCTTCCTTAATGTTACTGTTTATGAACTGCGATACGGGGGGAAAACAGCAGCAGTGTACTAGGGAGAATTGCTGGATCTGTCGATTGCTTTTCGCCAACGAATTGTGGACTACAGACTCGAGATCACTTTTCTGGATGCCCCTCGGTTCCTCCAGCACGTTAAAAATATCAGTTAACAAGCGTGGAGAGTAAATTCACAGCGATTTAGCTGCAGCATGTACTTCATAAACGTGCCCGCGGGATCACTTGCTTTACGTGGCGTCATAGGCGTGCGCACGAGGGAGGCGGCCGCCCCCCTCTAGTCACCTAAGGAGGGGCGCAATGTCTGCCCCATACATTGACTTAATAGGGAAGGGAGGCGCTGCGACGAGCCGTCTCCCCCTCTGAAGGAGAACCCTGCGCACGCCTACGCGTGGCGTCCACTAATCCAGTGTTCCCGCCGGTTTCTGAAGCACAGTCACAGCGGAAAACTGGAAAATTTTGTTCCAGGTGCGTAGTTCTTATAGTTATCGGCACATTTTACGACACCGCAATTCATACGTGACATTGCGAAGCACCGCTAACAACCTGACACGCCTGCGCTCGTGGGTCGGCTGCTGCACGGAACACGCCAATTCCTTTCGTTCACTCCCGCACCGAGGCGCCACCTGGCTCAGTGCACGTTCCCCATATACAATGTCTTTTATTGGGCATAACTCGTATGTCGTATTGAGTTCTGAATTCTGTTTTCCATTCATTATCACCGCTTTGTGGTCCGTGAAACGTAGAGCCAATGGCTCTTCGAGCCGATCTAACTTAAAGTTGGCAAAGACAAGGTCTATGCACGTCCCCTTGGTGGTTGTTGGTTGTTTACCGTCATACGAAATGCACCGTAGAGCATATTGAGACGTCATATACTGCACAAGCCAGTCGTTGTCCGGGATGTCAACGTTTAAGTCACCGACAAGTACGAAGGGGCTGTTCTTGTACTTTGTTTCATGATCGCGCATTGCTAGATCGATGTACTTTTCTAAGTTGCCTCGGGAGAGATTCGGGGCCAGGTGCACTGTCATGATGACGGTTCCGTTGGATACTTTTGCTGCAGCGTGTTCTCTGTTGTGCGATTGACTCGTTATTGGCAGGTCGACATCCACAGCGGACTCTGGTAATTTCACCTACATCCCAACACCACCCGCCGGAAGCTCTGCTTCTTCTTTTCGCACCTGAGCTATGAGCGTGCAGGACCGCCGCACGCCGACAAGGCTCGGCCTTCAGGTACTTCGCCCCTAAAACAAATACAAAGAGTTCCGCTGCACACACACCCTCAACGGTGGGTCCCTATCAAAGCGCCGAAAATTAGGAGGCCGAATTATGAATAGGCCGAATGTCAGAACACCGAAAAATTGAAATGCCGAAAGGACATGACGCCAAAAACCACGTGGAACTTCATTCATTGATTCGGAGCTTCATTGGTTCGGAGGGAAATAGACGAGGACGCTTGAGCTTCGCTTCCCAGAGTAAAACGCGATAGCCTAATCGGGTCCCATGCTCATCGCCTTCTCAAGTGCTAGCCTAGCTTCGGTTCTCGGTGCGTGCCTCAACCGTGCCGTAAAAAAACGAATGACTGTGCGTGCAACATTGGCCGTTTCAAACTATCCTATAGAATGTCTACTGCAAGTACAGTTAAGTGCACGCCATAATTCTACATAATTCTACATTTGGCGAATCAGCGAATGGGCCCACTACGCGTCTATAAAGCAACGTGCGAACCTACGGAGCTGATCACTTTGTTGATGCTTTTGCAGCTGATGATGGTTAAATATGTCTGAGCGCTTTATAATAGGTGACCCTTTAAAGCACCCACTCGTTGCGCAACTTAGATGTTTTGACACCTGGCGCGATTCTACGCTTCTGCCAGGCAATATTACAGGTGTTAAGGAGAGTTCTTCCGCTACGACACATTTGTGGAAAAAGGCAGACAGATGTCGATGGTGTGAGACCACAAACTATATATTTCGTCGGAAGCTATTTATGCAGACACGAACAAGAACAGGCGCAACCATCTCGTGCTTGCTGCGTCGTCGTCGTCTTCTGCTGGTAGAATTCTTCTGCTGGTCGACAACGTCCACGGATACGAGCGAACCTTCGAAAGTGTGAGGTGCGAAGCCGTCTACTCTGGCCGTGGCCATTGTGAGGGAGGCGGGTTCCAGGGCGTCGAGAAAGAGGCCGATTGGTGTCGGCAGGGCGCACGCGATGTCGACGAGGTCGGAACGGAGGCGGGCGTCGTGCGGGAGGATGACGCGACGCGAGACAGCCTTGAGGACCGGGAGGGGGCTGCCGACTGCGCGGATGGAGGCGATGAGGACGAAGACAGGATGAAGTTTGTGAAGAAGCAGAGGAAGAAAAGGATGAAGAAGAAGAAAAGGCGGGACGGACACGAGCTTGAGAAACTGCTGAACAAGGTTATATCGTAAAGTGACGCGATTCATGTTTGGCAACCAAAGAGCGCCGTCGTCGCAGTGGCACACATTTGCGAGAACAAGTCGGCAACCAACCCGAACAGTGAAATGGAATCAGACCGAGCAAGAGACCGAGAAGGTCAAGGCTGAGTTGGCTACGACACGGCCCCAGTGCGAAAACAAGTCAGCAGATGGTCTGCGTGTGAGCAGCTTAGAGGCGACCAGCGTTACCAGATGGTGCAAACCGCAAACAGCCAAATATGACTCCGCAGTAGCCCAAACGTAGCTAGAGCTGTGCGCCGCCGCGCCGCCGCCGCCGCCGCCGCCTGTTTTTGCCCGCGCCGGTCGCGCCGCCGCCGAAGTTTCGAGAGTGACCACGCCGCCGCCGCCGCCGCGCAATAATTGCGGCGCGCCGCCGTTAGTCTTTCAGTTTAACCCAAACGGGGAATCTGGACATAAAATACATGACTTCACCGGGGGTGCTTTTCTCGATGTGTCCATGTGATGGAGTGTCCATTTAAGCCGCCGATGATTGGCGGGAGCTCGGCCAGCAACGCGCCCTCTGTTTCCGGTTCTTCCTCTTCAACGTCATTTTGACGTCATGATGTTTTGTCAACTATCGACTTAAATTAGAGGAACAGAATGCCACAGACCTCTTTCAACCATAGAAGAAAAAAAATATAGGAGAGAGTGCACCTAGCATCTATAAGCCAACCTCCTTTAAAGGCGCTACCTCTTCGGGCTCGTGTCACAATTCCCGCCATGCCCTTGCTTTGTTTCCTCTTGGTGAGCTCATGGGGAAAAAAAAACGAAAATTCACGGGCGCGCGCACCCAGCGTCCACAAACCAACCTCCTCCGACACTTGGAAGGAAATTATGGCTGCGCACTAATAACTTAAAGGGGAGCTCCGGTGCATTTTCGACCATACCGAGATAACGCCGTTTTCAAATAGTATTAACAGTCCTGCAACAGCTAGGGCGGTTCATTTTGCCGACACACTCGTCAATAATTTTAAATAAGCAATGAAAAACGAGTCAAAACCGAAACCGAAACGGGGAGCTGCTTCGTGCTCCATGCTGGGTACTCTATGACGTCATGGCGTCACCAAATCCGCTACACGCCACCACGGCACGTAAACATTGCTCACGTGCCTCTTCTTTCGCGGGAAAAGCAAACTGCCGATGTCTTCCGACGTGGAAACAAGCTGTGCCAGCTCGTCTGAACTGACCAGCGAGGAGTCCAGCGATGAGGAGTGCAGCTACATGAGCGCGGAAGCGTCGCCTGTGCTAGCGTCAGCGTCGCCTCGAAGAAAAAAAAGGCCCCCACCTCCCCGAAGGGGAATCGTGAGGAAATGCGAATGCATTTCGCGCGCGCTTCACTCCATTTATATATGGTGGTTGTGGTTCGAAGAAGGAAAAAGGCGCCTAATTTCTGCAGCCTGGTCGGAAGCACGGCACAGCGCCATTTTTTAAATGCGAATGCATTTCATAGTCGGGCTATGTCAGGCATCCGGCGTTGTGCGGCGTTGGCGTTGTCCGCGGCAGGTGTTTTCTCTCCGCTCTGAGTGGAGAGGAGGAGCGCGCTTTCTAACGCGTGAGGGCGCTCGCATCGCGGGAGCTCGGCGGAGCTATATATAAAAAAAATAAAAAAATAAAAAAAACACAAAAAAAGCAAAAAATAAAAAAGGCGCTGCGCCGTGCTCCCGACCGGGCTGCAGAAATTAGGCGCCTTTTCCTTCTTCGAACCACAACCACCATATATAAATGGAGTGAAGCGCGCGCGAAATGCATTCGCATTTCCTCACGATTCCCCCTCGGAGAGGGGGGGGAGCTTTTTTTTTTTGCTTTTTTTTATTTTTTTTATTTTTTTTCATATATAGCTCCTCCGAGCTCCCGCGATGCGAGCGCCCTCACGCACTAAAGCGCGCTCCTCCTCTCCACTCACTCTCCGCTACTACACTCTCGCCGCGGACAACGCCAACGCCGCACGACGCCGGATGCCTGACATAGCCCGACTATGAAATGCATTCGCATTTAAAAGCGCGCGCCGCGAGCAAGCGTCCGTCTGGGGGGACGAGAAAGGAGTACCTAGATACGTCACGTACACAGGGTGGCCCGCATTTGAAGGTATGATTCCGGAATTGGTTACCAATTTTTAAAACTCGTTCTCCGAAAAACTGAATTACTTACGGCTGTATAATTTGGCACATATCATCAGGGCACCGAAGAGCACTTAAGTTTAAAGTTTTATTTAAATCGGTGAGTATCGAAAAATCGCCGGAGTTCCCCTTTAAGGACACACAAAACACGGACGAGTATGAACCAAGTACTTCCAAGTATGAACCAACTCGCCCAGCAGCAAGTTTTATTGAACCATACTCCTCCGACACCACTGCCCCCTCGTGCTACATGCTCTGGTCACAGTTCCCAGCATGCTCCCGTTTCATTTTTTTTAGGTTGCGGATTTATTCTCGATGTGTCCCCCTGGTGGACTGTGCATTTCGGCCGCAGCTCATTGGCAAGAGTTCGGCAACCAGCGCGCCCCTTGTTTCCGGTTCTTCTTCCGCAACGTCATTTTGATATCACGAAGCTTTCACAACTCTCGACAATAATGAGAGGGACTGAATGTGCTTCAGCGCAACGAACGCAGCGCCCAGACAACCACTTTTGGGCGTACATCTCGGAGACCGCGCATAAATTCTGATCGCGTAAGCCATTGATATGGTTTAATGCGGGCGCCCTTCAAACGCACCTGTGAAAGTCGGTACGCATTCCCTGCATCGTTCTCAAACATCTGGGACACATTCATATGCAAGTTAAGACTGGAAAAGTTCCTGTTTTTTCGGTACATTTCATCCACTTCCTTTTTACGCTGGGAATGTGCTGGCAGGTTCGGTGCATCGACGTGGTCAAGAGCAAACACCACGGCTTACCGCTTTTTCGAGTAACTGAATGCGCTGTGCCGAAATGGACTGTGTACATAATCAGATGGACACATCGAGAATCGCTCCCCGGAAGTTGTCTCTTTATCTCCTCCAGAAGTGTCAAGAGTATTGCTTGACCTCAACGCTGGGGCGTCCTCCAGCCTTAAAAGGCGACGACTCAACTAGCTGAATAGCATATCCGTGGAGTTTCGGACACTACATTTTGCATAGATAATAGATAAGTAATACATATCGATAAGTTAATGCACGGTTTCCCTTTCGTTTTTACTCGAGTAAGTCGATAAATGAATAGAGAAGTTAAGGTAAAGAAAAACTTAGAATAATTGATCGGTGATCTTTTGGGTAGGTATTCATGTTAAAACGACACGACGTGAAAACACAGACACAAGAGTGAAGTCAAGAGAGTAACCAGTTATCTCTCACGTTGACCGTCATGCGCAACTGACTGATAGGTATCGCCTCTATACGCAAATAAGTATTTTAAGGGCGGAGCACTTTAGGGGCCCCGGCTGTATGCTGTCATCGTACGCTGTCATCGTATACTGTCGTAGCTTGGCGAAACGTAGACAAGACCACTTATTGCATACATATCTGCAGGATATTTAGCGTGCGTTCGCGCCTAAAGGAGAAGTCTTCTTCCTCTTGGTCTTCGAGCGCCTTGATAATATGTGCGGATTACGTTAGGGGGCCCCGGCTGTCGTATGTTGTCTTATGCTGTCATTCCTTGGCGTAACACAGGCAAAACCTCGTGTTAATATAGGAAAAAAAAAGGAAGCAAACAAAAAATAGAAACAGAGAAAAAGAAAGGAAAAAATGGGATGAAAAATAGAAAGAGCAAGAAAACGAAATAAATTGATGAGAGAGGCGAAGAAATCATTAGAAATAAAGAGATAATAAAACACACACACACAAAACGGAAACAGAGGGAAAAAAAAGAGAGAGGGAAAGAAAGAGAAAATCGAAGAGAAACAAAGAAGGCTGCCCATCTCCGCAATTCCTTCAGGTTTGGCACCACTAGTGCGAAGCTACCTTAATTTTTTGGTGTACCTTCTTTTCCGCCGCTGTACAATCTTTCAGTAAGTGGCGTTTGCGGTCTCTTCACTACTCTCTTGTGTGCGTGTGTGCACACCCCCTAAACAACCCCTAAAAATACAACATCGAGCTCGCTAGTCTCTCGTGGCGTGTCTCGTTTTTTTTTCTGTTATTGCGATAACAATTATATCGACACTCTCGGCTAACCTTTGCCGTCGCCGTCATGCCCCGGATATATATATATATCCACTCAGCCACGCACTGTGCTTGCGCTATTTTCTTCTTCTTTCTCGAATCACTCTCTCTCATTCTAACTGCTAGCTATTAATAGACACCATTTACCGCTGGCGGTATGCAGATCTCGGAGGAGCTTGAGCGTGTTTTTTTATCACACAACGCTCCTGCATTTTCTTTCAATTTGAAACTGCCGTTGAGATGCGCACAAAAAGGGGCCCCTTTTCGTACCCACTCATGATGCGGAACGAAGAAAAAAAAAAAACACCGCGCACACGTTGCGTTCGACGCCACCGCGTGGTAGGAGACGCAGAGGGGTCATTCCGCGCGCCGCACTTTAAAAGAAGAAATATCTAAGAGCATCGCCTTCTGCGAATTCGACACTTTCAGCCTGTTGCTCGAACACAAAGGCGTAACTACTGTACGGCAGTTGTCAGTTCACGCTTGTCCTGTGTATACCTGCGCGTCCTCTTCGAGCGTCCTTCTTCGTGCAACAGCGGGAAGCTGCAATTATCGAGCTGCTTGTCGTTCTTCGTGTGACATTCCAATTTCTTGCTATCGCATTCATTGCTTCGCCCTTGTAGCGAAACTGACTTTTTCTGGCGCTCTTCGTGATGCCAGAACGGTGATTCACATGACATAATTTGGGCACATACTCTCGACTGGTCTATAGAGAAATGTCACTTGAACATTATCTCCCTACCCCGTTTTGCCATGCATTCGTCCACTTGTGCTTCCTCCCCCTCCTAAGATTATCGCACGCGATGAACTGATTTCGCCCGATTTTGGGAGTTGCCGATTGCGCAAGCGCAAATAACAGCGTGTAGCTGACAAGCTCTAAATTCTTATAAGTTCAACGCTCAGCGCTAACATTGTACATGTGCTTTATGAAGAAATAAGTGTCGAGGAGATATCGCCTCTAAGAATGGTGGTCAAAAGGAGAACGAAACCAAAGGAAGAAGTGCCGGATTATTTGATTTTTCCGACGGACGAACTCTTCGCAGCGAAGACGATCCAACTTTCCAAAAGAAATAAAGAAAGCCAGTCTGCTTCCCCAGTTTTTTGTATATTTTTTATTGCGATAAAAATTTTATGGACACGCCGTACAGGTTTTCATCGTCGCCGTCATGTTCCGTATAAAGTCCAAGTCATTACCTTTTATACACACATCGTACGCTGTACCCGCTAGTAAAAGCTCGCGAGCGCTAGCCAGGCACACGGCTGTAGCATAAATTAAAGAAGCTGCCGATCTCCGTCGCACGGAGGACGCGTGCGATAACATCATTCCGCGTCCGAGGCCTGCCGTCGATTGCTCCTCAACCAGACAGCAAGCGCCTTGTCTGTATTTCGCTGGACCAAGGAGTATGAAGGGACGTCGGGGTAAAGGGGGCTCCGTGGCTGGAGCCGCAACTGTGAACTTTGACTATTAGGGCGTGGTCATGAGCGCTGGCGAGCGCGCTAAATCAGCAGGGATCAGAAAACGGCTCGTATACTCTTCTACGCGCTGTGATCTCACCGCTTCGTGCTGCGAGTACTTCTTTCACGTGAAGCGCCCGTATTCCCTAACGCCAGCATTTTGCAGTTTCATGAGCTGGCATGAAAAAGAGTTCGCTACTAGCCTTAGTTCGGTATAACATTACGACATGTTGCTATCGCATTCACTGCTTCACTCGTTCGGGGAAACGTTTTTTTTTTTCTTGTCAAAATTTCAGGGTCAAGTTTCTCGCCCGATCTACTCCTGAATACCCCCCCCCCCTCGCGCCGCGCCGCCGCCGACCCGATGAACCCCGCGCCGGTGACGCGCCGCCGCCGGAGGTGCAAACACCGGCGCGCCGCCGCCGGCGATTTTAGGACCGGCGCACAGGTCTAAACGTAGCCAAATGCGTGAATTTGAAGTAGCCCAGAAATAGCCGAAATCATTTGCTTCACGCGGAATTTTTTTTATTGAGCTTATGGAATTAGTTTTCCTCAAAAAATCTGCCTATTAGTTTCTTGATAAGCAAAAGTAGGGCGTTCAGTAGCTTCCGGCCCAAACGGCGCTTTTTTTTTTTTTGCTGCCGTATGACGGAATCAGTTGTATCGCGCAATATATTTTGGTTTTGGCCATCCAATATAATGGTGTGGTGACTGTAGGATATGGAAAGTGTTTATTGTCACTTGACAACACAAAAACCTTCCGTGAAAAACGGAAGAAGCTTATTTACAACATTGTGAAAAATTAAGCGCACGAAACCTCTAGAGTATATATAATACATGCAGGTGTAAAACTTGACTCTGACCACATGCAACTGTAGTAGCGAGAGGTAAAAGTTATTTACAAGTACACAGTAACACGATATGACGTAGCTGTATAGAAAAGACAAAAGAAAGGAACCATTGAAAAAAGAACCAACAAAATATATGAAAGCAGGCAAGAACAAGAACTTGGGCACAATCGGCTGATTTGGAAGCAGCTGTCCTTCCATATCGCTGAAGCACCCACAGACCACAGGCGCCAGGTAGTCGGCAGTCAAAAGCTCTCGTGGACTGCAAGATGAGCAACCAGGCCCAGCTTTACAACTTGAGCTCATCAGAGGACCCTGAACATGGCTTCCTCGGTCTTCTCTCCAGAAATAGTGCCACTGGTAGAGTTATAGTGTACTAGAACATGGGGTAGTGTGTTCAGGGAGGAGCCAAGGCTGCCGCAGGTGATATCGAAAGCCGCGAGATGGCGCCACCACAGCATGGGCTGTCGCATCGCGCAGCGCTCCCGAAGCGCTTCGGTGCTTTGATACGTCGAGCTTAATAATACTATGTTTTTAATTGCTGACACGTCAGCGACAAGCATTTTGAATTGGTGTGGTCGTACATCCGTACGAAACACAACGAAATGCAATAAAGCTGCTACGCAAGGTTCGAATGAAAAAGCAGGGACTAGCATATGAACGCGAAGCAGTCAAAGCTCGGGAAACAGAAAAACTTCATGTAGTAATTTCTTTACAACTCGGTCGATGAACAAAAACAAAAAAAATAAGAAGGGGGGGGGGAGAACGATGGATCAAAGGAAGACCTATGAACCCCGAAGGTATTTGCTAAAATACTACTATAATTAGTAGTAGCCTACACTCCGCGACAGCTTCGACTTTCTTCGCTGAACGCGCGGCACTGTTCTTGTCGATAGTTGCCTTATACGACAGTAATTATGTGGCTTAGGTGCGAAAAATACCATATGACTGTAAGGCACGGTGTAGTAGAAGACTCGGGGATAATTTTGACCACCTTCGTTCCTTTAACGTGCACCTAAATCTCACTGGTGCTTTTGCATCCCGCGCCCGCCGAAATGCGGCCGCGCCGTGGCTGGGATTTTACATTGTACAGTCAAAACGAAACATCACTGGGCACAACAGCCGGACTGTAGGAACACACTGTTTATTTGCAGATGTGTGCGCATTCTGCAGTCAGCAGTAACACTGATCAAATTCGTCGCCATTTTGAAGAGTTATCACTCATGATTGGTCACATATGACACCTTTATGAACGCCAACTGATTTTCGCGTGCATCTTTCTTTTTTAGGTTTGCCTCTCGAGACTGTTGACACCCTCGATGAAAAAAGCCGGCAGATCCCACGCACTGTGGGGATCGATGTAATGCGAAGCAGCCAGGAAGGAGCAAATCATGCTTTACCTAATTTGCATGTCATGTTTTACATGTTACGACGTGTCATTTGTGTTCGTCATACAGTCACGTCGCGATATACCAATTTTGGTGTGTGTCAAGCTAGAGAACTGGACGCAAGCGCACCATGAGCGTGGCATGTAAATGGCATTGTAGATGACATGCATGCCAAGATTTTCATGTTACCACCTTCCACTTATGTTCGTTATACAGTCATGTCACTCAATACCAAATTTGGTGTATATCAAGCTAACGAAACGGCCGCGAGCGCGCCATGAGCGTGGAAAGCAAGTCATGTCGCTCATGACAAGTCATGATTTCCATATTACCACTTGTCATTTATGTTCGTCATACAATCATGTCACTCAATACCAAATTTGGTGTATATCAAGCTAACGAAACGGCCGCGAGCGCGCCATGAGCGTGGAAAGCAAGTCATGTCGCTCATGAAGTCATGATTTTCATATTACCACTTGTCATTTATGTTCGTCATACAGTCATGTCACTAAATCCCAAATTTGGTGTATATCAAGCTAACGAAACGGCCGCGAGCGCGCCATGAGTGTGGCATGTAAATCATACTTTTCATGACAAGTTAGTCATGATTTTCATGATATGACCTGCCATTTATGTTCGTCATACAGTCATTGTATGCCATACCAAATTTGGTATAAATCCCATTAACGATACGGCCAGGAGAGCACAAAGTCGTAGGCGGATAGATAGATAGATAGATAGATAGATAGATAGATAGATAGATAGATAGATAGATAGATAGATAGATAGATAGATAGATAGATAGATAGATAGATAGATAGATAGATAGATAGATAGATAGATAGATAGATAGATAGATAGATAGATAGATAGATAGATAGATAGATACGCTCAAAGTCGCCGAAGTTCGCTAAGAAATGCGTCGCATTTAAAATGAAGTCTTGTCAGAGCATAAAACTTTACTACTGCTGCCGTCAGCAGGTCTGCGTGGTGGCTGCAGCCTAAGTATGCATAGCCTAAGGTACAGTTTTTTTTGCGAGCAGCGTCACATGAACAACGCTGTTGCCACACAGCTCTACCTTGCTTAAAAAGGTAGCAATAATGCCCTCTAGTCTCTTCACTGCGTCAAATAAGGTGTTAGAGGGTAGAGAAGTCAACCTCTGTCGCAAAAATCTGTGAACTCACAATTTTGTTGTGCCGGTTCAGTTGTGGTAAGCAAAAGAATTAGGTGCAGTCATTTCGCTTTAATATATGAGCCGATCATCACTTTTATACTCCACGTAAGGATCAGATGGAATCCTCCGGAGTATGCGGTCCGCCAAGTCCAGGTTTCGTGCTTCGACAGCATTGTCTAAATCGCTAACTGGCTTCTCGGGTGGAGCCATCACAAGGTTCAAGAAGAGCTCATTTGTACATCCAAGCTCTGGACTGCCCGAGCTGACTGCTTTTGCGAGGTTATAAAATGACAAGTAGCTTACAATGATAAAAAAAAATGCGCTAGTGTTGGATGATTGTTTGATACGCTTGATTGTCTCACTATCCCGAAGAAGTCTCGTCAGAAAATCACCGCTGTCTACGATACAAGATCGTCGTTTTCCCGTATATTAAGCTTGCAGTAAACAACTCCTTCATGGTTTGGAATGCGGTGAGAGCTACGATAAAATGAGGGCATACAAAGCTTGAGCAAGTGTGTCAGTAAAGCTGTCTATGTAGTGTTTGCCACCTCAGCATCAGGTTCGTGGTCAGTAGGAAGTCCATCGATGGAGCTGAAACTGCGGCTTCACTGTCGGCACTGCGCGCTGCAATTTTTTTGGAGATGGTAGAATCCACCGCAGAGTTTTTCCGCTTACTCGGATGTCTTCGATGCAACGCTTTCCTTGATAAATAGCTCGGAGAATTGGGAGGCAACGTCGGCACGGCGTCCGCTCTGGTCTCCCCCGTGGTACGCAAACTTCACCGTTTATAACGTGCACGCGTATTCTCTGAGAACACATGACGTCTCGAAGTGCAGCTCACATACCGAGCAGGTTTCGTCCAAAAGGTCCTGTTCTTGCAATGTAAATTCCGTTCCCAAATATTCCTCCGTGTTTCGTCTTTTGGAACAGCGAAAAGCGACGGCTTCTCACCTTTTGCCCTATGATAACCTAATAACCAATCTCAACCTGTTTTGCACCCAGATGCAAAGCAGTGCCGTTACCGCCGACGACTCTTCATTGCTTCAGCGCCGCATGGCCAGCAAAAAAAATCGCAAGAAAAAACTTGCGTTAAGCTGGGGTGAACACACACAACACTCATTGCACAGCAGCCGACGAGGCAGAGTGGCAGAGCTACACCGCCAGCCCATGCAGCAGCAGCGCCGCCCCGCGGATCGGGTATTTCGTCCACGCGCGCCGCTTCACGCGATGCATGGCGAGTGGCAGCGCCTGAACACACTACCCCATATTCTAGTACTAGACTAGTACACTATAGCGGAGGAGGGAGTCGAGTCCCGGCCATGCTTTCACTTACCTTGGCGCCGCCGAGCGGTGACCGCCGGAAGATCGATCGGGATTACTGAAATCTTGGACCTGCTTGAGATAGCAAATGCCGTGGCTTGTTTTCTCTCGTTTGCGGTAGTTTTGCAATGTTGTGAACCGCCTCGATAGCAGCGTGACAATTTAGGCTCCTCAAGTAAAAAAAAAGAAAAAAAAGCAAAGCCAACTGATTTAACTGCGGGCCTCGATACTCACAGCGTACAGTGGGAGGCAAATTAAGGTAAGCCTCCCGTTCATAGTAGCGCTTCAAAAAAGCCGTGAGTAAAAAAGTTAAGCTGGTTATAACCTAGCAGGCAGTAACGAAGGCCCAAGAATGTATGTAGCACTCATATTGTATTCTAGTATAGCTGCTTCCAGCGTTGCCCCTCATATCACATTTTGAGCGTGCTTCGTTCCTCTGTCGACCCGGTCATGTACAATGATACCAGAACTGTTTGGGAATGTGTTCCGCGTCTAGAATATAATGAAAGGGTGGGTTTCAAAACGTTCATCGGACCGTTCCACGTACGATGCGTTTGTGAAGTCCTTCATGACCTTCCCATCTCCAGCACTTTTTGTTCGGTATTACTTGTTGACGGCGCTATTTTAACACGACCAGCGTTAAAGCTCGTTTCGCAGAAATTCCGGCGTCGTTGGTTGGCGAAAAATCATCTTGTCCGTGACCGAAAAATCGAGAAAGATGCAAATAAAAGTAATACAAATTTCCGGGTCCGAATGAGGATCGAACCCAGGCCGTCTGCGTGGCAACAGGCGTTTACCACACAGCCACGTTTCTGCTTGGGATTACGCATAAAATAACTTCCTCTGCTTAGAAATGCAGTGAAAATAACTTTTATGATTTACAAACACACGCGTCCTGTGCCAGGCGTCACAATACCTGTATGCTTAATATCTGTGTAGCCACGTGTTACAAGCATTACTATTGCCATCGGTACGTCAGAAGATGTGAATATCATAACGACATTGGGGTTAAAGCCTTCGACCCATTACAAAGGCACACGTTACTGCACGTATTCCCTTAAGACCGCGTAGTGGTTGCATAGCAAGTTCGAAAAGATTTCCCGCGCATAATTGCTCGTGGTTTAAAACATCTTACCGATTACATAGTATGCACTAAGTGATTGGAAGTACGCACTAAAGTGACAAGGTCACCACTATCGCGTTCAACTCTTAAAGGCGAAGCTTAGGGTCCCCTGTTTTTTTTTTTGTCATCACAGCTCTGTACCATGTTGATCCCTTTTCTTCCCTAAAGCACCGACCCCAACTTGTTAGCGGTCAGCTCTGCGAACTTCACTCATGTAGAGCACTGCACAGCGCTCGCGCGCGCGAGCGCATGCTCAGCGCGAGCGCGTGTATACGCGTACGCGCGAGCTGCGCGACGCGCGCATATATGACATACGAGCGCTGTCATCTCGCTATAGTGAGTACAGCAGATAGTCTGACGACAGATAGTCTGACAGTGTGTGAGACTATGACATGTCACGATCACTGTACTGTGTACATCGTATACGCGTACACTGCGAGATGCAGATATATGAGAGCACAGCTGCTGCATGCACGCAGCGCTACATGCACGTATATGCATCAGACGACTACACATACAGCGCACATAGTGACAGCGACATATAGTCGAGCTACATATGCTGACAGCTGACTATGAGTATACAGCAGACATATCTGACTGTATGCGCATGCACGAGAGAGAGACGTGCACTACTACTCTGAGTCGCAGCTGTCGCTGTCGACTAGAGAGAGTACACTCTGCATACTGTCACTCTCTACTCGACGTGTCGACATCGTGAGCAGAGTCATAGTAGTCATATACGTGCTATCTGTAGCAGCATGATATCTATCTACATATACGATATCATCAGTCATGACGACTATCTCGATATATATAGAGATGTGAGAGAGCGCATACTATAGCTACACTGACGAGCAGCTCGCGAGCAGTCGCACTACGAGACACATACGATGCTAGTGCGTGTGCATGTAGCGCGATGCTCTAGCGCGCTAGTAGATATCTGATCTACGAGATACGATCATAGACACGTAGTCGTACTGACTACTCGATATACGACATCGAGATCGTCTGATACACTCGATGAGTAGAGATGATCATCTGTCTATAGATACGCGAGTATGATGCGAGCACGCACATCGCGACACTGTCACGCGCTCAGCATACTGCGTGTCATGCTACACGCAGCAGCAGATCACGACTCTGCTGATATATGTGTCACTGTGCTATGTGAGTACAGAGAGAGAGCACTATGAGAGAGCATATAGCTACATATGTGCTCATACACTGAGTGCGTCGTCTAGCGCTATCATCGCGCTACGCTACGCATATGAGCATGTAGCTCGATGCGCTACACATATATCGATGTACGATAGTACGCGATGCGTCTCGTACGAGTCGATACGATATCGCGCTCTCATCGTATCGAGTACTGTATGTGTGTGCACAGAGTCACTACAGCGCAGATATACGAGCGCGCGTGTACGTACGCACTAGCACTGCGTCTACAGAGCGCTCGTAGACAGCTGTAGAGCATGCATAGAGTGTACAGCGCGACATACATCACAGCATCAGTCGACGTATACGATGAGATAGTGACTGACGACACGACGACATCTGTCTACACTATGAGTGTCTGACTCTCGCACTGTACATCTGTGATAGTAGCTGTGACAGTAGTAGAGCGAGAGCTGACTGCTACTACTCAGAGTCATCAGTATGTCATCGACTGATGAGTAGACTAGCACTCATGATGCTATGATCAGCAGTGAGAGCGTGTGCGATGACAGTGTATCGACGTCATACGCTCGTGACGCTGAGTCACTATGTACGAGCAGTCATACAGATGCAGACTACACTCGCACGTGACTCTGTATCACTGCTCATGTCGAGCAGAGAGAGAGTGAGTGATATCTGCAGATCACGTGACTCTCGTGAGCGTGCGTCGATGCTCGTGATGAGACGCTGCGTGTGCGCGTACAGTCGTCAGCAGCTACATGACGCTCAGCGTGTCTGACAGTGATGACGCTAGCGCGCGTAGCTGTCTGTGCGAGATATGTACATGCAGCGCTATACTATCAGCATACGAGTATACTCGCACAGCGCAGCGCTCGCTGCTGCATAGTCAGTAGTCAGTCACGCGTCGAGCGTCGTGTAGCTGCTGACGACTGTACATATCACGCGTCGCGTCGCGCGCTGCGCGCGTGCTCGCACGAGACGCGCGTGTGCGCGCGCTACGCTCTCTCTCTGTCTATCTCGTCTATCGTGCGTGTGCGTGTCTCGTAGTGTGTCGACGACATGCGTATCTCGTAGTCGCGTGACAGTCTACAGAGTCACGAGCGAGATGCGCGCGCATGCGAGCGTAGCTGCATACTCGATGTCATGATGCGATGCACATCTATATGCACTATCTGCAGTGCACGTGCTCACTCTGCGCAGTGCTGCTCAGCTGTACATCTGATACACGTACAGTACGTGTCACTCATATATGCGACATATATGAGACATATCAGATATATGTACATACGACGAGCATGCGCGACGTCTGTATGTGCGATCAGTGCACGCTATGCACTCAGTGTCTATACGAGCTCACTGCAGCGTCTCAGATAGCTGATAGTCGACGCTAGTGCACACAGCACAGCATACGCGCATGCGACAGTGTATGAGAGTCGCTGATACGAGCTGACAGCAGCGCGCAGAGCTCATGCGAGCGCGCGATCTACAGTACTACTCACGACGTCGTGCGCGCGCTCGCGCGCGTGCAGTGCTACTCATGAGTCGACTAACTCGACTCACTCAAACTCAGATCGAGCCGTGAGTCTGAGTCTGATGTGAGTCTGGGTCAGTAAAATTTTGGTGAGTCTGAGTCTGATGTGAGTCCGGGTCAGTAAAATTTTGGTGAGTGTGAGTCCGAGTGAGTTCGGCTCAGGAAAATTTTGGTGAGTCTGAGTACGAGTGAGTCCAAAGCTCAAGGTATATTTCTTGAGTGAGTCTGAGGGAGTTATATCTTCTTTTGCCCACCTATGGTGCTATCTACTCATCTTCAGCATTACTACCAGCCTTGCTAGGATCCACGGATTTATTCAGGTCTACTCACACATATTCCAAAGCAGTGTCGTTCTTAAATCATTTCAATATTTATTGATCAGAAGCGCGAATTACGTAGGTGGGTGCCTTGACCCCCCCCCCCCCCCCCCCCGTTAACTTTCCCATGGAACTTCTAAATAAATATATCTTATGTTGTCATCCCTTTCACGAAAAATGACCTTACTGGTTTGCTAGCACTCATATAACTCGTATCGAAGGTACATATCAAAAGGCGCCAAGAAGAGCCCAATTACGTGAGATATTGGTGTTGAAGAGCATTGACATTATGGTCGAAAAACTAATTCTAGGCTAACGTACTCATGAGTCGACTCACTCGGACTCACTCAGACTGAGATCGAGCCGTGAGTCTAAGTCTGAGTGAGTCCGGGTGAGTTATGTAGTATTGAGTGGAGTCCGAGTGAGTCCGGTCGAAGAAAATTTTGGTGAGTGTGAGTTCGAGTGAGTCCGGCTCGGGAGAAGTTTGGTGAGTCTGAGTCTGAGTGAGCCCCGAGCGCAAAATATATTTCATGAGTGAGTCTGAGTGAGCTCCACAAGTTTTGCCGACCTATGAAAGCGGTACGTCACTTCTTCAATGTGAAAATTGAATATTGTCACTGCTTTCATTCGCTGCTTGCGAACTTAATCCTTGTGGTATTGCGCAAATTGTTTTTTTTTTTGTTGTTGTTGTTGTTGTTGTTGTTTTTCATCAAGAAGGCGCCACAAAATTATGTTGCTGGTAATACGACATGCCTGAAATTGTTCTTGTGCTTCGGTCCCGAGAAGCAACACACGTTTTATTTATTTATTTTTTTTTACTCCTTACTCCAGTCCGTGCTGTTAAGTCAGCTGTACAAGCTATGCGGCAGAATGCCATGCAAGCGAAAATAAGATAATGCGCGTCTCCGAGAATGTATCAGATATTACTCAGAAAAGTTCACTCAGACTCTCATTATTATATTGTTCTAACAACATATCAGGCGCTGCAAAACACTTCAGCTCTGCTTGCAACGTGACGAACGTGTCCGCCTTATTTATAACTTTGCGCATATTTGCAGCAGCGATGAAACTAT
This sequence comes from Rhipicephalus appendiculatus, assembly GCA_030522465.1. Lineage (NCBI taxonomy): Eukaryota > Metazoa > Arthropoda > Arachnida > Ixodida > Ixodidae > Rhipicephalus > Rhipicephalus appendiculatus. The sequence goes on along the minus strand of JALIZH010012351.1, from coordinate 115,302 downwards.
TGACCACGTTCTTTGTCGCTGCAATCGCTACAGCGTGCACAGACTGCCGCTAGCTGCTGTGTTGGCCCACCTTGACGACAGACCTTTGTCAGAACAGTCAGTGCTCGAATGTCGACGCGAACCGTCTTCACACAGAAAATCATTGAAGGCCTTATTGGTCTTTTTGCGTGGCAGTGGCCTATTGAATAGCTATAGGCTCCCAAAGCATCGCTCAGTGGCGCTGCGACTCTGGACAGGCAGCGCCATCTCTGGCGGAAAAATAGAAACTGGGAATATACGTTGCGCGTTTTCCTTTCTCTCCGCCGCGCTTCCGCTCGTTTCCGTGCACGTGCAGCGCTTTCGCGCTGCGCTTGCTGCGTCTCGCAAAAAAAATAGAAACTTGGGGTAAGCGCCGCGCCTTTTCCCTTTTCTCCGCCGCGCTGCCGCTCGCTTCCGTGCGCGTGCAGAGCTCTCGCGCAGCGCTTCGCTATGTACCGCTTGAAAAAGATCTCGCCGCTGGACAGGCACTTCGAAAAGCGAACGTAATCAAAGGAGAGAAGTTCGCTAATCACGGTTGTCAATGTTCCACGTTGTCGACTATAAAAAACATGTGATTGTTGTTTAGATGTGCATGCTGACAGTGGCAAACGCGTACTGTAGGGAACGAACTTTCGCGGTGTGCAAAAAAAAAAAAGTGAAAGAAACAAATACTACACGGCCGTGGCACTAAAACGCCTGAGAAGGTTCGAGTCATGCCCTCCGTACCGCTGAAGCATCACCCGCTGACTTAGCCACGAGGCAGCTAGCTTAGCTTAGCTTTAACCGCTGCGAAGCAAGTAGAACTGCTCGCCTCGTCTGTCTGTCTGTCTGTCTGTCTGTCTTTTTTTTTGCGCTTCTCGATTCGTGCTTGCACTCCCTTTTTATGAGAATATCGACTTTACAGGTGTATAAGACCTGCTGCGCGAACGCGGCTCAGCGTGAGAGGTGTCGAATTTCAGGCGCGATGTGGTATCGGGCGACGAGCTCGCGCAAAGCGCACCCGTAAACGCACACTCGAAGCAATGTACGAGTGCGCGGTGCGCGTGAAAGAAAACCACACAATCTCTGAAGATGGCAATAACAATTCCTGAATTAAGTGCCACTTAGATTCAGCGGCTTAAATATATACCACCAAACAAAGCGACAAAAACAGAACAAACCAGCAAAACGATGTGAAGTTAACTGAAAATGCACAGGCGTTCGTTCCGGCGCGATGATGCAGCCTTGTGCGGAGTTCAGTTGAACGCAACCAACACCGCAACGCTAACCGCGGTATGAAGTTTGTGAGTGTGAACATCAACAACGACAGCTAGATCTCACAAACACGAGGAATCAAAACACAAAGTTGCTTCAACATACAACCGTAATTGGATGTAAAAATGCGAGACGGCGAGCAATCACTACAGCAGTTGTTGCATGCACGCGCCGCGTTACGTACTGATTCAGGTAGTCGAAAGAATTGATTTCAAGCGAAGAATTGAGTCAGCAAAAACGGAAGGCGAGGCAGAGCTAGAACTTTATTCCTTTAACTGCGGTGATACACGCTTGTGGACTTTCTCTCTCGTACGACTTGTCCGGGAACTGATACAGTTTTACAGGCGGATCGCGTGCCTTGGTACTGTCTGCACTGCTGTGGCACACAGTAATACTTCGGACCACGCTTCCACTTTCGTGGGGGTCGCTTCTAGCATCGCGGAAAAGCAGCTTCGCAAAGCAAGCCTCTCGGTTCAGCGTGCCAAGCTCACGGCACAACGTCTAAGCTCCCCGCACCGACCGAAGAACGTGTGCGCACGCGTGCCGCCGCTGTCGGCTGTCGCTGAAACAGGCGCGCCCTCCGCGGCGCTTATTCCCAGTTTCACCAGCGCTTCTCTCCAGAGCCGCAGCGCGGCGCTGTCGTCGCTCCGCAAACTTGAGCTTTGGTTCCCTATAGCACCCCACTCTTTTTTTTTTTTTTTGCATTTGCACGTCTACTCTCCTCTTCGCTTTCCTTTCCATCTTTCTTTTCCCTTTACCCCTCCCTTTAGAGCATGGTAGCGAACCGAATGCTACACTTGTGGTTGACCTCCCTGCCTTTCTCTTTTTTATTCTCTCTCTCTCTCTCTTTGTTTTCTGATGTGGTACCCGACTTTTCTTTTGCTTTTTGTGGTACGTTACCACTCCCCTGCTTTCACAAAAACCAATGTCATGTACGTTCCCTACACCGTCTCTTTCCTCGGTGCGACAATCTCAACGACCGCCACGTTGGATGTACAGTCGCGCCACCTATATGTCGTGAAAGTTGAGAATATTTGCATAGGAGTGTTGCGTGTGCCTACATTGAATCGACAGAAGAGAGAGAGAGAGGAAGATAAAAGAAAGACAGGGAGATTAAGCAGAGGAACACTCCGGTTTGCTATCCTGTACTTGGGAAGGGGAAAAGGGGGGTTAATAGAATTAAAGAGAAAAGAATTTGTGACAGTAGGCAAAATCGAAAAAAGTAGTGACTAGAGCACCGTCCAAGCACTACGCAGCAAAACTGTCTGCAAACAATCACAGTTCATCGTTCAGTCCGGTTCCTTGCAGAAACCGCCACAACGCCCTCAGAGCGGCTCGTGTTGCAGACCGGGTAGGCCAGGGCCCCATGATATTGTTCTCTGTGAGGAGGCGATTGTCCAGCTGGTCCAGTGCGGCTGAGAGGGTTGCTTTTTTGCAGTTGAAGCGGGTGCAGTCAAAGAAAAGGTGCGCGACTCTTTCGTTGCACCCTCATACTTCACATGGCGGGCTGTCAGCCATTCCAATCAGAAATCAATAGGCATTTGTGAACGCCACTCCAAGCTAGAGATGGGCAAAGCGGCTCACTTCAGTGAGCGGTTCCGTATGGTTCAGCTCACTTAAGTGAACCGGATCAGTTGAACGGCTCACCGGTTCACTTAAATCAATGGAGGAAAGGGAAATTAGAAGGGAGAGGAAGCAAGAGTCCCTTCCTGGAATTTGGAGCTTTAAAGAAACGGTGCCTGCGCTGGTCGCTTTTTGATACTTTCTAGAGTTGGTCCCTTTGTGCGCCAGCGAACGCCGGTTGTGGTCTAAAGAGCGAGTCAGAGCCGAGATTGGATAACACAACAAAATATATTCTCGATCAGTTAGGGCTGTACAAACATAACAAAATCATGCACGCACGGCAGGGATTATTCACAATACAACTTTCAATCTAACTCAGATGGTGTTTAAATCAACGGGAATAAGCAACTCGCGCTGAAAATGCAGCCTCATATATGCATTACAACTATACAAGAACGCTTAAAGTGTTGTATAGTCACCAGACGTATCCAGTCCACAATTCTTGGATCGTCCTCGCAGGGGCGTCTGCGCAAGCAGGCGTTTGGTGTGTAGCGACACCACGGACCCGAGCTAACGGGGGGGGTTTCGACTCTCTCCCACGCTTAGCCGTGCGTGGCTTCACCGTGTCCGGGGAAAAGGGGATCCTGGGGGTTGAGCCGACGCCGGGTGTTTGGACCTTTAAGGCCCCCCCGGCGGAAGCAACACACCCCTTTGGCCCCGGCTTCACGTAGACGGCACCCCCTGGGCTGACCCACCCAGGGGAAATCGGCAGTCGCCTCTTCCTGTCTCTCTCTTCTCACATCTTCGTCTTTCTCTCCCACTTTTGATCTTTCCTGTCCTCTCTTCACTTCCATTTACTTCAATTTTCTCGGCGGCGAGGGTTAACCCTGTGTGACATAACCAACCTAGGTTATATCATATTTGGTTATAGTGACAATGTACAGTTGGCATGTCAGGGCTCGCTTCAGAACCTCTGCCATGTCCCCTCGTTGGGCTCGGTGGTGGGCGACTGGCATTGTCGCCGAACAAATCAATATTTTTATGGGATCCTCGAACCCTTCAACTGATCGTACCCTGAAAAGGGTCCGCACCGATGCATCCTGTCTATTTTCACCAAAGAACAAAGAAACATTCCCAAAGTTCCACGTTATACATTGTGAACAATCATCCACGAAGGCTCGAACTATTTCACCGTTTTTGGTTGCGAAGTGTCTAAAGGAAACTATCGGAGTAGGTTATAAAGCCACAAAGATGGCAAGCGGGGACATTCTCCTCGAAGTAAAAGACAAGGACCAGTATAACAAGCTTGCACACCTTGTGGCGTTTGGCAACAATCCTGTCTCGGTCAGCGCACACAGGACCATGAACACGGTGAAAGGCGTGGTGTCAGACGAGGATCTAATGCAACTCACTGAAACAGAACTCTTGGATGGATGGAGAGATCAAAATGTGGTCCACGCGCAGCGCATAACAATCAGAAGGAACGACATTGAAATCCCGACAAAACACATAATATTGACTTTCAGCTCGACTACGTTACCCGAAACACTAGAAACCGGCTATGTAAAACTACATGTCAGACCCTACATTCCGAACCCGCGGCGTTGTTTTAAATGCCAAAGATTTGGTCATGCGTCACAGAGCTGTCGAGGGCAACTTACCTGCGCGAAGTGCGGAACAACGGGACACTCTGCTGACGAGTGCAATCACGATGACGTACACTGCGCAAATTGCGACGGCAGTCACCCGGCGTACTCCAGAGCTTGTCAGGCCTGGAGGAAAGAAAAAGAAATTATCACAGTTAAAATCAAGGAAAATATTGTCACGGGCGAATATGGCAGAAGATGATGACGACGAAGTGCTGAGCGGAGCGCGCTTGGTCTGCAGCAGCGTTGTACGTTTGTTGCTAAATATACGCTGTGTATATAGCTTCTTCCCCGTAACATCTTTGGTGGAGGTGCGGGGTAATCAACGCAGAATCTCCAGCTATTATCTTTCTTTTTAACAAGTACAACAGGAGAGGACCAGGGACTGGAAGAGGGTTCGATTATGCCCTTACGAAGCATTTTATCCACCTCCTGTTGTATAACAGCACGCTCCGCAGCTGACACACGGTAGGGCCGTCTGTGAATGGGTCGAGCATCACCTGTGTCGATACGATGGGTGACCACGGATGTCTGTCCCAAATTACGGTCGCCAAAGTCGAAGATGTCCTGGTGGGCAACGAGGACGCGGCGGAGAGCAGATACTTGGTCTGAAGTGAGCTCGTCAGACATCATTGGCGTGAAGAGGTCGCAGGAGGAAGGTGATGATAATGTCGGCGATTGAAAATCTGGTGGCGAATCTGTGGTCAAAGCGGAAACTGTATGGTCGGCCAGTGGTGTCAGATGCGCAAGTGATATCCCGCGAGGAAGAACTTGCGCTGAGAAGCCGAAATTGAGGACGGGAAATGAAGTTCGATTGTCTGCTACTGTCACCACCGTGTTGGGGAGCACGAGGTTGCGCGTCATGGCGACGTCAGGAATAGGGGCAACAACATAATCACCATCGGGTACCGGTGGGAATGGTGAGAGCTGAACTTGAACTGCGGCTTGCGGCGGAAGGCGAAGAAACTCGAGGGAGCGTAGGCGGGGTGTGTCGGCAGGGGTGGTATCCGAGTACGACGGGAGTTCCAGCTGAAGAAGTCCTGCGGAGCAGTCGATAAGGGCAGCGTGCGTGGCCAGAAAGTCGATGCCAAGGATGAGATCATGCGGGCAATTTTCGAGTACAGCAAACAGCACCGAGGTGTGATGACCGGAAATGGTGATGCGTGCAGCACACATTCCGAGAACATCAGGAGTACTCCCATCGGCGATACGGACGGTAGTAGTAGTCGCGGGCGTCAGAACTTTTAGAAGGCGGCGGCGTTGGGGCGAGGGGGGGACTGACGACGCTGGGGCGATGGGGAGCGGCTGGGTCGATGTTCTGAGAAACGTTCCTCACCCGTGTCAGTGCGGAAGGACGGACCATATGTCGTATGTTCGGAGCGTAACAATATCACGTTCCGCGAAGCGCGACACCGCGTTTCATCGTCTTTTGCTCTGAAAACAGCTTTCGCCGAAGTGGTGCAACGGGGGGCGACACCACAACGGCATTTGGCGGCCGCCCGGACCACGCGTAGCGTGCCGAGGCTGACGCCACCCGCCCCCCACGGCGGGAGCGGCCAAGGCTGCCCTGCCCTCTTTGATTCTGACCACACCAGTGGCGTCTACGAGCTGCAGCAGCAGCCAAGGCACCACAGAGGCCAAGGAAGTCCCAGTGACATCCGGCCAGGTGGGGTCCAAGACTTCGTTGCTCCATACGAAGTCTACGCAACAACGCAGGCATCGTTCTCTGGAGCGATCGTCCAGTGCCTCTCAGGAGGCAATGGACATCACTCCAAGCGAAACGGCGCAAGCAGCGCCGAAGGGGCGGCGGGACACTCTCGACCGCTCCAAAAAAGATAAAACGCCAATTACGGGACCTGAAAAAGGCCCTGTAAAGTAATTGAATATGCGCTTTCTTGAAATATGTCACCTAACATTACTCTCTCACTTTTACTTGTAGTGGCAATCTTCACATTTGCATTTCAAGATGGCTTTTATTGTCAACTGGAACTGTAGAGGACTTCTACATAACTTAGGTGACATAAAAGACATGATTAACAACTTCTCCCCTGTGGCATTTTGCCTACAGGAAACAAACTTGGGAGACAAGCATACAAGCTTTTTAAAAGGCTTCACTGTCATACGGCGAGACCGAACCCAGGCTAGCCGACTCTCTGGTGGCGTGGCTGTAATTGTGCAAAGTGGTGTCCCTACTAAACGAGTGACGGTCAACAGTCACATAGAAGCTGCAGCTGTTGCAATTTTAGCACACAAAACAGTCACAGTTTGTTCTATCTACATTTCGCCAACTACGCCATTTACTGTAAGACATTTGGAGTTAATTTTAAACCAGCTGCCTGAACCTTTTATCATAACAGGGGATTTTAATGCTCATAACATATTGTGGGGAAGCACCACAACTGATGCTCGGGGACAAATAATCGAAGATTTTATACTTGCGAACGATGTGTGTCTTTTAAACACTGGCGCAGCCACATATTGCTCCCCAAGCACCGGAGCTATGAGCTGCTTGGACTTAGCGCTCTGTTCCCCGTCGATATTTAGCGATTTTAGCTGGAGGGTCATTGATAATCCTTATGGTAGTGACCACATGCCTGTCATTGTGCAGCTTGTATCTACATTCCCCACAACACCCTGTAGACCGCCGCGCTGGAAGCTTGAATCCGCAAACTGGCCTCTTTTCACTGAAAGAGCTGCTCTTGAAACGGTGATAGTCGATGGGTTAAGCATAAGCTAATTGAACGACAGGATCACTGCCTGCATACTAGCAGCAGCAACAGAGGCTATCCCACAATCTTCTGGCATCCTTTGTAAAAAACTGAAACCTTGGTGGAACAGCGAATGTAAACAAGCTAAAAAATCACAAAACAAAGCGTGGGGTATTTTCCGCAGATATCCCACCCAAGAAAATCTTGTAACATTCAAAAAGGCACGAGCAAAAGCAAGATATGTTCGCAGGCAAGCAGAAAAAATGTCTTGGAAAAAATTATGTCTCCTCCATCAATAGTTCAATAACGTCCAAGAAAATGTGGGATCAGGTGCGCAAGTTCAAGGGCGATTACACCTCCTACACGGTTCCCATTCTCTCAGCAGTTGGCAGCCAAACAAACTTACAGGAACAAGCCGACATATTGGGTCAGCACTTCCAGACAACATCCAGCTCAGCGAATTATTCGGCAGCTTTCCAAAAATATAAAGAAGCCACAGAAAAGCAAAAGCTTCCAACTACAGGAGGGCAAGACAGGTCATACAACTGCCCGTTAACGCTTCTCGAAATCAATAGAGTACTCACCGCAGGCAAAAAGTCAGCGCCTGGTCCTGACAGGATCCACTATGCGATGCTCGCTCACTTGTCCCCGAAAGCAGTAGAGGCCCTGCTCCGTTTCTTCAACATAATCTGGGAAGCAGGTGAAATGCCGAACGAATGGAAGAAGGCCATAGTAGTCCCATTTCTGAAAGCCGGCAAGCAGCCCACACTAGCAGGTAATTACAGACCGATTGCGCTCACAAGTTGTCTTGCAAAGTCATATGAAAGCATCATAAATTTCAGACTAACATATGTCCTCGAAACAGAGAACCTCTTGGATAACCACCAGTGCGGGTACAAGAAAGGTTGCTCAACAACCGATCACCTGGTGCGATTAGAAAATGAGGTACGTAATGCATTCATACACAAACAACACTGCTTATCTGTCTTTTTCGACATGGAAAAAGCATATGACACGACATGGAGATTTGGAATTTTGAGGGACTTGGCAGACTTGGGAATTCGAGGCAAAATGTTAAACTGTCTGTCTGATTTCATGGCGAACCGAACTTTTCAAGTACGTCTAGGCACAGTGCTTTCACGTGTCTTCATTCAGGAAAACGGAGTGCCCCAGGGCTGTGTTCTAAGCACAACACTGTTTGTAGTCAAGATGAACTCGGTTAACAAGGTTATCCCTACCACACTAATGCACTCACTTTATGTGGATGATCTTCAAATCGCCTGTCGTGCGTCAAATATGGCAACCTGTGAACGCCAAATTCAAATTACTTTAAACAAACTCGTCAAATGGGCATCTGACAATGGCTTCCGCTTTTCCCCGGAAAAAACTGTTGCTGTTGTTTTCTCTCAAAAGAGAGGCTTACAACCAGACCCCATCCTGAAACTAAATGAAGCAATACTGCCGGTTAAACAGGAACACAAGTTTTTAGGCATCGTATTTGATAAAAAAATGAACTTCCTCGCTCACATCAATGGCCTGAAAGTGAAAACAAACAATGCCCTTAATGTTCTCAAAGTGTTGTCCCGCAAGCGTTGGGGTTCTGACCGTAAATGCCTGCTGCAGATCTACCGTTCCTTGGTACGTAGTATATTAGACTACGGTAGTATCGTATATGGCTCTGCCAGACACTCGTACCTTCAGCGTTTAGATCCTGTCCATAATAAAGGGCTACGCTTAGCAACGGGCGCCTACAGAACTTCGCCAATTCTCAGTCTGTATGCGGAATGTAACGAGCCATCCTTAGAACAGAGAAGAACGCAACTTATGTTTACATACGTCCTCAGAATTCATTCCCTGCCCAACCACATATGCCACAACATTATCACGCACTGCGACAAACGCTTACACTATAGGAACAAGCCAAATGCCATCAGACCGCTGATGCTTAGATTCGAATGCAAAAGTCGTGAGTGCAATGCTCCCACTGAAGCGCTCGCTGTCATGCCAAGGTCAGCTAGGCTAGCTCCGTGGAATGATTTCACGGAATTTCTCGATTTATCATTGACACATATGAAGAAACAAAGTACACCACGAGAACGTATTCTACAGGAATTTCGCGAGGTACAGGAAACATATAACAATTATAAAGAATTTTATACAGATGGTTCCAAAACAACTACGTATGTCGGAAGTAGCGTTGTCCAAGGTGCGTGGGAGCGTACAGTTAGACTGCCGCAGTTTGCCTCGGTTTACACGGCTGAATGTTATGCTTTATGGATGGCAGTTCAAAAGATTGTAGGGGCCGGATACAAGAGATCAGTAATATACACACTCTCTAAGTGCTTTGAAAGCTTTGAATTCACGGTCCGAGTATGAGCCCATTATTGGCAATATTTTAAACATCCTTTCGCACCGCAGTAAAGGTCAGTCTATACGCTTCTGCTGGGTCCCTAGCCATGTCGGGATCCCAGGAAATGAAATAGCGGATCAGCATGCAGCAGCAGCACAGCATCTCGATGTTTCAGACGTAAAGGTGCCTCTTAAGGATTGGATTAAAGTACTTCGTCGATCATTAATACTGAAATGGCAAAGTGAGTGGGAATCGAATTTAAGCAACAAACTTCAACTCATCAAGCCTGTACTCGGCGAATGGAAGACGTGCTATCATCAAGAACGGTTCATCGAAGTTGTCCTATGTCGACTTCGAATAGGTCACACGCACATTACACATAACTATCTCCTGGCTGAAGAGGATTCACCGACATGCGATAAATGTCATGAACAATTAACAGTATTACACATCCTTTTAACTTGTCCACATTTGGAAACGCAAAGAAAAAAAACACTTCCATTCGCTTTATAAGTTGCATATACCATTACACCCAATGCTACTTCTATGCGATGAACCTTTAATACCACCAGCTAATATCATCAGATTCTTAGATGAAGCAGACTTGTTAAATAGGATACAATGACTACAAACTATGCTACAAATAGTTTATAAAGCTTTATAAACTTGTGCAACCCGTAGCACGACCTCCCCGGAGAGGCCGTTGCTGTGGCAGCTATTTTAATGTAAAGCACTCGCCTCCTGCTCCTTGGGAACAAGGACACGGGCAAGGCAGCAGTGCTGCGTACATTCTCTGCAGTTTTATATGATCATACCGGGCAGAATACATATCCATTGATCACCCCACTTATCATGCCCATAATTTTAATGTATATATGTCAATGTAGTTTTTAGTCTGCGCAGCGAGGGATCTTAGGCCTTTCTACAGCCACACTACACTATTCATTTTTTCCCATATCTCATCGACGACCTCATTCTCACAGGCGTGGTCATAGTGCATTTGTCCGTTTTTTTCACCATGTGGCTGGCGCAGCATAGCCATAGTTGCTTTTGCGCCAATAAACCCAACATAACTAACTAACTAACTAATTCTTGGATCGTATCTCGAATGTTCCTCTCAACACTCACCCAAATTCCTGCGCTGATGGTCGTTCCCTTGCGTCGGCGGACCCCGATGTTTCTCTTCCGTACGAAACACTCTTCAAAACTTCCGCAGCTCCCACGGCGTCATCACTCGACTGTTCCAGAACACTGTTCGCACTTGAACAAAGCTTAGGCGTCACCATCGTTCACTCACACCCGCACTCACTGCTTGACACGCCGTCGCTGCTTGCTTATATCCGCTCGCCACTGGATTCGTGACACTTCCAGATTTCTCCTCGGCGCGTAGCACAGCCAAAGCTAAGGAAGTAGGTAGACTTTTCTCGGCGATTCCGATAGTCGAGGCGTTATTCGGCGTTGTGTCATCCTTTCCTTCATGATGGTTCTAGACATCGCTCGGAGTTTGATCCGAGAGCGCTTGTTGGCGTAGCCGCGTAGCGACCGCCGTTCAGAGGGGGAGAGAAGGCGCTCACGCGGCGTGTTTTGATGCTTCTTTTTAAATGCGAATGCATTTCATAGTCGGGCTATGTCAGGCATCCGGCGTTGGCGTTGGCGTTGTCCGCGGAGGAGGAGTAGGAGGATAGGTTGAGGAGGTGTGCGCGCCGGCAGGTGTTAGATGTGAAGCATCTTATGGCGAAGCTTAATCCGGTGGTGGTGGTGTACGGCGTGACCGCCCTTACTGCGCATGCGCAAACCCTTTAAAAAAAATAAAGATAAAAAACCTCCTCTCTCCCCCCTAGGCATCCCTCCCCGCGGCAACCACACCCTCACTGCGCATGCGCCTCCCCTCCTCTCTCCCCTGCTACGCTCCCCCCTCTCTCCTCTAAGCATCCCTGCCCGCGCCGTCCACACTCCCACTGCGCGTCCCACCTCTCTTCTTCTCTTCTACGCTCCCCCCCCCTCTCTTCTCTAGGCATCTCTGCCCGCAGCGTCCACACTCCCCACTGCGCATGCGCACCCCACCTCTCTCTCCTCTCCTACGCTCCCCCCTCTCCCTCTCTCGCCTGGCGACGCCGACACAGGCAGCGTCTGCTAGGCGAGTTTCTTGGTTGAAAAAACCGACTGCTCGCGCTGCACAACCGTTCACTGGCCACCCCGTATATATGGCAATGAATCTTGACCTCCAAGGTGGTGCCGGTGGGAAATTTCTCCTGTGCGTTGTTGAACAATAAAAATTCGCAGCGTGCGCGTTAACTAAAAGCGGTCTGCGGCGGAGCTCGGCGGAGCTATATATGAAAAAAAAATTAAAAAAATAAATAACAAAATTAAGAAAACAAGAAAAAGCAAAAAAAAAAAAGGCGCTGCGCCGTGCTCTCGACCGGGCTGCAGAAATTAGGCGCCTTTTCCTTCTTCAAACCACAACCACCATACATAAATGGAGTGAAGCGCGCGCGAAATGCATTCGCATTTCCTCACGATTCCCTTCGGGGAGGTGGGGGCTTTTTTTCGTTGCGCGCGATCAGTCGCTACCACGTCGCGACAATGTCGCGACATACCGGCGCCTGGCTTTCATGCCGCCGTTTGAAATCAGCGACGCACGCTTCGTTGAGCGCTCGTTCGTGACAAAAATGTCTATAGCTTAACCACTTTCAATCTGTTATTAAAAATTATGGGACACTTATCGGCTGCGGGAACACGTTTGTGTTGTTGGGCTAAAATATTGCCTTTGGACGCATAATAATTCCTTTGACACACAAGCAAAAGTAAAGCACCTTGCAGGGGCTTTATTTAGGGTGAACACTTGCTAGGATAGAAGCTTGGAGTAGTTGGTTCGCGTTGCCCGTTGAAAAAAAAAAGTTACAAAATTCTGAGTCCTTTGAAGAGTGGATGCGGGATCTGCTTTCAAGCAAAATAACTATCCGGAGAGCAGAACTCGTAGTGCAGCGTGTCCACGAATCAAGCACTTAATTTTATCGTGTGTAACTGTGAGTGGACGCCTTTCTGGAAGACGTCACTTTACCCATTGAAACAAAGACGTCGAAAAGTATCTGTGCGGCCTATTCAAACAGATCAAAACTCAACATAGTATCAAGTCATGATAATGTATCATGCACCAGGACGAAATAAAATGAAATCCTGTTTCAGCAGAAGATATTATTCGTTTTATTGACGCGCTAATAATGCACGCTCAGAAAAGCACTGGACTGGATTATATGGGTGACATTTTCATGACCACCGCGAAATCCCGAGCAAGCGCCACCCTCCCTTCTTCAGGAGATTGCAAATATGCGTCCCCTTCTCCCCTCCCAACATTTTCATTGTTTCATTAATTGTTGTTATTCGCCCGACAAGGGCAAATGAAAACAGTGAATGCATGCGTATTTTATAAAGCATTGCATTAGAAGCACGAGTGTGCGTTCAATTTTAGCGGCTCTTCCACCGCCATATTGAATTTTAATCCATGACCGAGCAAGGACCCCCCCCACCCTCCGAATCTTGTCAGATTATCCTTCGCCGTAATGGCGGGCGGGGTGCTTGCTGGGGATTTTACGGTAAACTAATGAAAACCATGACGTAAACTACGTTCATCTGTTCGTCTTCGACGAGTTGCACCAGCTCACGATGAACGGCCACGCGCACCACACACAGCGAGCGAGAAGCGAGTCCGCCCGCAGCGGCCAACAGAACGCGAAACGGAACGGTTCAACCAACAACGCCTGGTGGCGTTCGTTCAACACGGATCACGACTCACTGAGCGAGAAAGAACCGACGCTCAGCGAGCGAAAGAGAACCACTGAGCGAGAGCGAACCGACGCTCAGCGAGCGAAAGAGACCCGCCGCTTACTGAGTGAGAGAGAACCAACGCTCAGGGAGCGAAAGAGAACCAACCGCTCACTGATCGAGAGAGAGCCGCCGTTTACTGAGCGAGAGGGAGCCACCGGCTCAGTGAACGAGAGAGACCCACGGGTCACTTGGTTCAGTTGGCTCAGTAAGCCATCTCCCGAAGAACCGCCGCTCACTTTTACTGATCCGCGGATCACTCGTTCTTTTAAGAGAGCCGCTCAAAAGATCCGGCTCGCTCCTGAGCGACCCATCTCTAGCCGTCCTCCCTCCTCTGCAATAGACCTCTCCCTGTTTGCAAACAGTGTGACGTCACTACGAGCACCCCGCCCACAACCCCCCTCTCCCGGAGCAGGTGCTGGTTGGCAAGAAAGTTCCGCCGGCGGGATCTTTCTGCATAGCAGCGCTGCGTGTGTCTGCATACCTTCGACTGAAGTTTCTGCGGATCGCTATTTTCTAAAGTCACAGCTTGTGGCGATTTGCTCGTCGTAGATGGGAGCCATAAAAAAAATCTTATCCTCTTTGAAAGCGAAGGTTACGGTGACTGGCGCTTTGTAAAATATTTGCATGACATGGATGTGAACGTACTCAATTAACGTCGCGACATGTGCATTGCAGTTTTAAACGAGGGGCAGCATTGACGGCAGCATGGTTTTGAGCTGCTGTGCGCGACGTCATGGATAAGATTCTCACTGCGCAAAATTCTGATCGGAGATGAATGAAAAAGAAAAAAAAACCGAAAAAAAAGAAGAAAACACTTTTTGCCGTGCGTTCGGCTGAGGTGAACAAATCCTCGTGAAAATTAAAGCGAAATTCTCCCCTACGCCGTTCCTCATCCCACTGAACTTTTATGCGATTTTAAACCTGATAAGTTAATCTCTTGCGCAGTTACCTCGTGCATCTGATGCCTACAACGTGTTTGCATACTTACTTTGCTCCTTAATTTTAGACCCGAACACAAGCTTGTAATGTGCATTGTCAATTCATAAAGATCGAGCCGTAAAGGTACCAAGTATATGAGAAACAAGAATCTCCACTCCGATAATACGAGTTATACCTTTACTGGGTTTGCGTATTCGCCGTGCTAAAACATGCTAATAGCTCCTGCGTAGTCGCACCTTTAAGTCCGGAGATCATGCACTTTTTTTTCTGCACGCAGCACAAACGCTGAGATGTACGCACTCTCAGATGATCGCGTGAAATGCACTTTTACCTTGACTAAAATGTCGAATCGTGATGTTCCGTCGGCAACCGGTTACTGCCACCGGCCCACAACGGGCGCCAATTTTTTTCGCAAACAAAATGCATCGTCATTAACACACACCCACAATATTCGCATTTTCACCGTCCATAAAGGTGAACCAATATTTGTCGATGCCTTTCAACGCACAGTACATGCCACAATAAACGCTGCACACTTTCGAAGACGATGCCGCTGTTCCTCGCACAGGCCGCCATGTGTGTTCACTTCTTCATGATAAACAGCCAGCCAGCGTGGCAAGTTTTCCGTCGTGCAGTTCACCACACATCTAGATGTTCTCTGACACATACCACAGCTAATCTCGCCACATTAAGATGAAGTTTAAGCTTAAAACAAAAAGAAAAGCGTGCCCCAAGCACCGCGCGACTGTACCACACTGAGCCACAAGCGGGGGGTGTTTTGCCAACCACCGCCTTGCACGTGCGCCGGTGACGTCACGGTGTGACGTACCCCGGGAGAGGTCTATTGTCCCTCTCGGGCTACGCGGCGCAGCCCCCGCCATCCCCCACGGCATCGAGGGACGGGGGTGGGGACGAACAAAGGGGAAACGAAGAAAAGACATCGGTGGGGTGCGCTGAGGGGGTATTGTGCGGGGCCTCCGCACAATACACCTCAAGATATCCCCTTCGTCGTTTTAACCAAAGACATGGGCAAATTTTCGCTCGGCCACCGATCTCTCGACGACCTGCTAACGACAAGTCTGCCGAGGCGTTTTGCAGGTGTTTTCGGTCTGCCATCATGTTACACTACGACGACATGCTGTTTTTCGAGGCGTCGTCGTCGGCCTAGTGTGACTAGATGGTCCGGCGACATCGTCGGCGGGCGACTCGTCAGCCGATCGTCTGTGTCGGCCTCATGTCTACGTCGGTGTCGTTTCGCGCTAGTGTAAACGCGCCTTAATCTGACTTTCCGTTTACCGGCCACAAGTTCGGCCTAATAAACAGTTTCATCTTCGACATACCGACTGCTGCCTTCGTCAACGTCACGACCACGTGACAATATGTAGCTGGAAGTCAGGGTCCAAAGTATGCAGCCGTGGACTTGTGAATGTCTGTCAATACCACAAATTCAACGTTAGAAGACGGGCTAGCACACGAAGTTCTTTTGCGGCGTCGGAACTTGAAAGGGGAATGGGGACACTGCTGACACCGTCGTGGGCGGACCGGGCAGCTGCGTCCGCTTGGTCATTTCCCTGAATGCCACAGTGACTGGGCAGCCACTGGAATATTACTCTGTGCCCTTTTTCAAATACTTCATGGTGGACCTGTCTGATTTCCGCAACGAGCTGCTCATGGGAGCCATCACGTAAAGCGGAGCTTAGACTTTGGAGGGCTGCTTTGCTATCGCAAAAGATAGCCCACAAATTAGGTGTCTGCTCTACAACGAACTGAAGAGCAGCACGGAGGGCTACTATTTGAGCAGCTGTAGATGAAGTTGCGTGAAACATTTTGAGCTGTATTGTCATAGATATTGCTGGAATTATTACGGCAGTGGTTGAGCTAGTAGCCATAACTGAATCATCAGTGTAAATATGTGTGTGAGCACTGTACACCTCATGTAAATAAAGTAGTGCGGCCTGTTTAAGTGCAATCGATGACATTCTTCTTCGAAACCCCAGGTATTTAAAGGCGCACTTCGGGTCGGTGTATGCACCATAAAGGCGAGGAAGTTCTTGTTGTAGGCGTATAGTTTGAGGGCAAAGAAGTACAGAAAATTTTGAAAATCTCTGTCTTCAAATGCATACAGCATACTCACAAACTATCACAACGTAACCGTCCTGTTTTCGCTGGCGCAGTGAATAAATGTTATTGCACATCACTGTTAGGTCAGCATACGGTGATTTAGTAATGAGGCGTCGTCGTAGTCGAGTACAGCCACAAAAGATATCTTCTCTTCGTAATCGAAGGTTCCGGATTTTCATGGCTCCGAAAGGATGTACAGTCGACGGCAAGCTAAACACGAACGCCCCGAAGCGTGTCCTGAAATAGTTTGATTGCACGCCAGCTCCGCGTAGCTTTGGCCGAGATGTTATCCTTGCCTGCCGACATACTATCCAAGCATACCGAGCTATTATCTCGGCAACAGCTCCCAGCGCTTCGCGGCTGACATGATTCGCGCGTGAAACGTACTTGACTTTTGTCGTGAATTTTGCACTGCCTGGTTGATTCGCTGTACATGATACTTCCAACGTGTTTTCTTCCACATTTTGATGATTCAGACACGATACCCAAGCGTACACTGCACATGGTTACTTCATAAAAATAGAGCCGCAAAAGTTATGGCAGTTGGATCTTTTATCGATATCACCTGGCATTTCACGTTGCTTCGTTTCGTTGTCGTTTGTATACGAACCTACGACCGCCGTTGTTGACTGTAGTGACTCAAGCACTGCGCTGCTAAGAACGTGGATGAAGCTCCCATTCCCGGTATGGAGGAAGAGAACAGTTAGGAGGGAGCATTGCGCCTGCGTTATAAAGGAAAGTAGTTGGTCAGGCATGCGCACGCCAAGCTTCGTTTGGCCTACATTTTCTCTGCTGGGTAAGGCTTCTGAATTTTATCTGAACCCATTTTCCACGCATTCCGACATCGTTCTTTTTGTCTTTTTTTTTCTTTCTTTGTGATAATAGAAGAAGAATTGAGCAATGTAGTTGCCGGCTACTCTACGCCAAAACGGCTAATAACCGCCCCGTATGACAATAAAAATTTTGGGCAGACTCCATGGCTAGTTTGAACTATCTTTTTTTTATTTTTTGGCGCTTCTACGCAACCTTCTTACTATCGGCTGATATAATTGAAAATGTCGCCTGAGTCGATGAGTGCGATGAGGTGGTTGAAACTTCCGGAGCCCTCCACTACGGCGCCTCTCATGATCATACCATGGTTCTGGGACATAAAACCCCATCAATTATTATTATAGCTTTCATTTGCCAAGAACACGATATCTCTTTTCAGACTGCATCCGCCCGCTGAAGTTTAAATAATTTATTCATTGGCAGCTTAACCGCTGCATCAATATCAAAGTCGAGGCAGAAATATTGTGTACTTAATTCTATATTTTTTGTTTATTGCAAACAGTGTTATGTAGAGTACATTTAAACTGTATTCATGATGTCGCTTTTTTGTATTGGGCTATTAAGTTGAATTGAATGGCTACTGGCGGCTCCCTTTAAGCTTGAGTTATGGCTCCTTTTGAAATCTACCCAATGGCAAACATAGAATAATGTGGTCTTTCCTTCGTTAACACGGGGGCGGCCCGCAGCCGTGTGCCTATAAAAACGGGAGGAACATTCTTATACGGTCCTTATTAAACTGTATTACCTACCTCGCTATGGACGTCGGCTTTTTGCCACTTGTGTATCCTAACTTACCACTACATCACAGCTGTATATATACCGGTCCGCCTAGAGATATTACACATTAGTTAACATCGTGCACTGAATAATAATACTTGGGTCAGCGAAAGAGTCCAGTGCTTGACGATCTTAAAGTAATAGTGGCAACATGTGGCTGCTGGCGGCGAAGGTGAGGAGGAGAGCGTTCATGATGCATGCTGACTGCTTCCGGTAGACAGTCGTTCAGTCTATGGTTGTCGGTGGCGTCAGCACAGAGCTGCAAACGTTCGTAATGGTGCATTCAGACGACGGACCAAATCCGGATGTGGAGGCGCGGACGGCGTATCACGTGACCTCACATCAGCGATTCTTCTCCTCCGCGCCTCGTCCTCGTGGCTGGCGGACGGATGAGCCCAACCTGTTTTTTCACATCGGGATTCTGGCGGCGGAAAGCCGCAGCTTTAGCAGGCAAACAAGCTGGCAACCAGTACACTTTTCTTCTGCTCGAGCCGTAAGGCTGTCCTCGCAGTTTATTTCAGCTCTGCTGGCGCTTAGTTCAGGTTATTTCTGGGGCTGTATTCTAAGACGATCACCTTTGATATAGCTATCACTTACAAGTACGTGCCGGCTCTAATGCACATCTTCGTGTACTAATAACGAAGAGCGGCACTGGGGGCTCAGACGCCCGAGCGCGGAGACGGATGAAGGGCGAAAACAACGGCAGGCCCAGAGAACGGGTGCTGCGTGCGTTTCGCTTCTTTGCAATTCACAAACTATCCCAAGAGAAGGCAGCATATTGTGGGACAGTGCAGTGTGCACTGCCGGTACCTGTTATCCATAAGAAAAAAAAAACAATGGTATCAACGCATCATTGTATCCTCCCTCCGTATGCGGGGCTCCACGCGCGGCAGCAGCAATGTCAGTCATCAGCAGATCTCTGAAAAGCAGATTTTTCGTACCGTTCAGCCATTCCGGCAACAACATCATTTTCACCGAAACAAATTACACTCCTCGACAATGCTCTACGCTCGAAAAAGATCGGCGAGCTTTGCATTCTGTCAGCCTCTATGTTGTTGAATACTCTCAAACCGGTCTGCTGGCAGCGGGCGCAGGGGAGTGCAACGGCTGCGGTCGAGAGTAATCCGGCTGTTCTCTCCTAGAACACCGTCCGTCGTGTGGATGCAGGCGGATCATCCGCGGATTAGTCGTCCGCGTCCACGACAAATCCGGATTCGGTCCGTCGTCTGAATGCACCATAACGCGCGCCTTCCCGCACAAGCCGTTTCTCGCGGCCCGTGAGCACAGCGCGGTGTATCAAAGCTATGGCAAGCAGCACTTTACCTCCAGGCGCCACCAAAAGCCACAGACTTAACGGCTGTCCATCGGATGTAGTCACCACGTATGACGAAGCCTCTCGCCCTTATCATCACCCTCAACGTCAGCAGACTCGCGCTCATATAACAGCGTTTCAATCGCCAAGCTCTCAACACTGCCATTCATTTGTATATGGTGAACATGACTGAGCTCTGGACAGCACCAGTGCATCCGGCGTGGGCGCGCATCGAATCGAAGCGGCACAGGCGCACACCGGCGCGCCGCTCTTCCTGTACTCGAGCCAAGCAAATGCGGCGCCTGGCTAGAACGGCCCCTAGAATATTCTCCAGGAACCGTAACGAAAGGGCGCGCTCGAGCGATGTAGGAGACGACGCAAAGTCCTGCATGCCCCTGTGCGCGTGCGGCGTTAAGTGTATACACTGTATACACTGGCATTCGATGCACCACGCTGCACTGGCGCTCCACGAAGCGCGGCCACACTAACCGTGTCCACCCTGAAAGATGACGCCATTGTACATTCGGCACGCACAAACGTAGGCGTGCGCCCGGTTTTCCATGATCACGAAGTGTAACCGTATGCCCCCCCCCCTCCCCCATTCGAGTTCGAAGGAAAGCAAGCTTAGCAGCGCATGTACAAATGAATACTGATCGGTGGCATGTTTCCCGCAACTGCCCGTTTCTGCACCTCGGCTTTCGTGGGGTTAAAATGGGAAGTAAGCCGCTCTTTTAATGCATCACCAGTGGTTTTCGGCCGCCATTAATCCGCGTGAAGCTGCATGGTCATTGCTACGCAGTTGGTATTCAAGCACCGTAAAGGCAAACCTGAAACAGCGGCACGAAGAAGGCACACACACATAGCTGCTCTTTTGGCGTGCTTAACGACGGACTACCAACGTGCCCTGATTGCCACCTCGGGGAACTTGCACTTGAAACAGTGCCGAGACCGGTCCGACTGAGCATGTATGTGTTGCATGGACGGCATGTCCGGGAACGAGAGGACCGAAAGACGCCATGTTTAAGAACACCTGGAATCGTAGTCGGGAGCTTTGCAGCGGCGAGATACGTTCTTCGGACGCGCCACCGACTTCACCATAACTATTTGCGCTATTTTCGGGCGCATAAGAAGAGGTGGAACGTTTGCTTCGAAAGGCAAGGCACAGCCACGCGCTATGTTTAGTTTGCCCGCGGTTATAATAAATGAGTGCGCGCGAACAAGGATGTCCGAAAAGCGCCGTTGCTCTTGGCGGGCGCGCATTAACAGAGGAGACTTGAAAAAGAGAGACGCATTCTTCTCTGCGGTCTTCACTTCATTACAGGTAAAGGTATTTTCGAGATATGTCCGGCTTTGACACGTTTACTGACGTGATTACGTCGCTTCTCCAGCATGCTGCCGATAGATATTCACAGCGACGTACAGACGAGCTCTTCCCCTTGAATAAATGCGTCTGTAGAGTTGCTAAGTTTGGCCTACCGGTGCACATATGTGAACGTGTTCGCTTTCAAAGGAAAACCCGTGAATTTATTGAACGAAGCGAACACTGACTTGGCATCGAGCCTAGTGCTGGGCCACGGCTTTTACGACCGGACCACTGTTGCAATATCTGCACTTTTTCACCGCTGTAAAAAGCGACGGAAGAGCAAGCTGGATGCCGTTGTAGCGGGCACGCCGTCCACGGAGCCTGAAAAGGGTGCAAAAGGGGCATTGCGCCTCGGAAACAACACCAACACTTGCCCCACAGCGATGCAACACTTATTCGCACCCTTCAAGACAAAATCCTGTCGACGCCCACGCGTATGGACAAAGACGAAGTTTGACTTCGACCATGCTTCGACTGTAATGTGAAAGACCGTCGCTAACTTCGCTTAGGACGACGACACGCTGCGATAGAAACTGTTTTGCTGCTAAGCTTTTTCTCCCATATCAGGTGCTGAAGTAGTTGTGGCCGTCCAGCGACTTGTAAGCCTTCATCTGTGACGTTGAAAGCACCGAATAATTCCTAATGCCGCCGTCTGTCACGGCAGGCAGCAGATCGACGTTCGGTGCAGCGTACTTACCAATGCGCAGATCGTAAGGGCCGATGCCATTGCACATTTCAATTTTAGCTGGGCAACGTGCCGGAGTAGGGTCTACGAGCTCTTCAAAGTACGACAAGCTCCGACGCGGCGGTAAGCTGCACGCGCAGCCCGACTCTATGTTCTTAAATATGGCGGTCGCTCGCTTTGCAAGCCGGAAATGACGTCACATGCAACCCATGTATTGGGCAGACTCGACCCCCCCCTCCCCCCCTCCCTGTTGCAGGAGAACGGGGGTGGGGGGCACCCCCCTCGGGCGCAATCTCTTTTTTCGTCTTTTTTTTTTTTTGTCAGGACCTGAGGCCAATAGCTCAGACCTTGACATTTATTTTGTGTTAAGTGTACAGTTGATGTCCTAAATTGTTCTTTTTTTTCATGACGCTCCCTGCCAGTTTGTATGTCTTTGTTCACACAAGTCTTCTTTAAGTGCAATATTCTACCGAAATTAATTGCGTCTGTATAGATTTATTCATCGATGTTACAAAAAGCCGTAATCGCTTATTACAAACATTTAGTTCCACAAGAAATCCATATTTTATTCAGAAATACAGTTCAAAAGACACAACATGCAAACGCATACAGGAAAAGAACACTACACATCCTCGAGAAAAGAAAGATCCGGATCATGAAGTGGCTCTTCCAACACCTCCCCGTCAACGTTGAGCCAGTCGGGTAGAGGCGCACCTCGCACTGCGTAGGTGCCGTCGACGTCGTCTTCGTCCGAGGACTTGTTGCCCGGAAAGCTGCTGGGTCCTGGACTGGGCTCCAGGGTCTCTGAATTGTCCGCGTCACCTTGCCGCACGCCAGGGAAGTCGTCCTGCACTGTAAGAAAAAATTAGCCGAGATGGGAGTTTTTCCAGGATATGAGCCCCCAAAACCCCCATGCCCCAATTATTTACTCCCTGGTAGCGGAGTGAAGTCGGCACATGTCGTCGTAAAACGCCCCATGCTTAATGAGGGAGTTTATGAACGACATGACCTTGTTAAACTCCCCACGGAGTTTTCGGTCACGTGGTTAGAAACTCCCTATGGGACGTTTAACAAGTATTTTTGGTCGTGTCGTGCGTGTCACGTGGTTAGAAACTCCCTGTGGAAGTTTTAAAAACCCTTTTTGGTCGTGACGTGCGTGCGTGCGTGAGTGTGCCTGTGTGTACGGGCATCTTGTGTGGGTCACCGTGTGACCATTTGTCGACAGACAACGAAGTTATCAGTACAGCGAGGATTTACAACGGCCGGTTGGTGTTTAGTGTGAACGTGTCAATGTATTTCGCACCGCTGAACCGCGATGGACATATCGGTCCGATTCCTCAGGCAAGAAGCCGAATGCCGCACATCGAACATACGGCCATCTAAGAGACTATAACATCGAGACGATCACATTAGTGTGGCGCTCTGTTCCGTCGCGCGATGCGTCGCGCAGCGCGTTCTATATCCTCGGCGATTCGGGTAAGCGAAAACGAGCGCCTGCATGCACGATCGGAATACTTCGCAGTCATGCAGCTTCGAATAAATGTATATACGTTGAGTGCTGCTTCGTTTTACATTAACGATGTTACTGAAGGCATACCAACGCTAGCGATGAGCTTTCCGCAATGACGTAATGGTGTGCCCGACGGGGTGCCGTCCAAATGTTGGCTTCCGGCTCTTGCGGGCGCTGATGTCGCTCGGAGCCTCTATAGGATAATTTTACCTGTGGCCGACGGCGCATTGCGAATCTTCCGCAGCTCGGTCTTAATGGAGCCCCGGTCTGTACTCATGCACAGAATTAACGTCTCCACAGTTTTGTCGCGTCTGAATGAAAGTGCAATTCGTTTTCTTGGCACTGTTGGCAGCGAAGGGTACACACGTAAGCCAGGTGAATCATCGTGACACACGAGCGCTGCGCTGTCCGCCTACGAGTTAACCCGGATCGCGGATCTCTATAGTTGTGTCTACATTATTCAAAATCATGCCTCAGTGACCGGCACGCTAGTTTTGACAGCTTTGGGAGCTTGCCACAATTCAAGGTCGAGGTGGGCTTAAAACCAATGCAGAAAGAAAAAAAAACAATTACCTGCACAAAGATATTTCAAAAGAGCTGAACATGTCTAAGCATGTAACTATGTCGAGAGATGAGCAATATTGTAACCTAGGATCTCAATAAACTAATGCCAAGATAAACTGGCCTAGCATAACATAGAAAACGAAGGCTAAGATTTAGCAACATCACCTTTATACATGTGACAGGTGGGCTAATGTGATCCACCATGGCTTATGGAATAGGCTTACAGACGAAAGCTGAAAACTTTTTTCAATATATCGTTTTCAGGCACAAATTGTGATGCGCTGTTTGTAAATGTGTCAAATTTATAAAACTTGATTCCAAGGCACTTGATATTCCATCGCAAGGAGGAGATGGTGGTAATATGTTGATCTGTGTATTTTCAGCAATTAGTCTTAGTGTGTAATTAAATATCTATTCTGAAGTCAATCATGTTCTGTTTTTGTATAAATGTTATCAACTCTCAGGCTCAAAATATGTGAACAAGGAGATTCCTCGGCATGCAGGAAATAGCATCAGTTGTAGTCATGCAAGCAAACATAAATTGTCATTTTGCCACGCCTCCTGGAACATCGAATGGCTGATCAAATATGGAAGTGTTTTCAGCAAAGTGCTTGTCTGCAGGAATACGCAGCACAATGAGGTTAAATAAGCTCTAGCTGTTCACTCGGAAAGCATGTACATGTGTGCGCAATACCAGTGGTGTCCGCAGTACTTAATGCAGGGGGGTGCATCCGCAAGAGGAAGAGGCGGGCATCCAACACTGGCCGCCTCACTTTCACTGCCATGACATGGCAAGCAACATTAGTCGATAATGTGTAACGTGCGAAATTGAATGGAAATCCTGAAGCCCCAGGACTTGAGTGTGCTAATCAAGCTGTGTAGCTTATTGCTACTGCATAGAAATATATTATCAGAAATTCCAGGGGAGGGGGGGGGCAGTCTCCTCCCGATACCCATGCACATTATGTTTCAATCAGGTTGAAGCATAGGTCGGCAAAACTTGTGGAGCTCACTCAGACTCACTCATGAAATGTGTTTTGCGCTCAGGGCTCACTCGGACTCAGACTCACCAAAATTTTCCTTAGTCGGACTCACTCGGACTGACACTCATGAAACTTTTCTTCAACTGGACTCAAACTCACCACAACATTACTCACCCGGACCCACTCGGACTCAGACTCATGGCTCAATCTGAGTCTGAGTCCGAGCGAGTCGACTCATGAGTCCGTTAGCCTAAAATTAGCTTTTTCGACCATGATGCCAATGCACATTAACACAATATCTCACGTAATCGGTGCTCTTTTTGGCGCCTTTTGGTATAGTACCTTCGATACGAGTCATCAGTGCTCGCAAACCAGTAAGGACACTTTTATTGATAGAGGTGACAACATAAGATATATATACAAAGAACTTCTCTGGAAGAGTTGGCGAGCAGGGGGTCATCAAGGCGCCCCCTACGTAATTCGCGCCTCTGATCAATAAATATTGAAATGATGTATGAAGTATACTGTTATGGAATACGTGTGAGTAGACGTGAGTAAAAACGTGAATCCTAGCAAGGCTTATAGTAATGCTGAAGATCAGTAGATAGGACCATAGGTCGGCAAAAGAAAGTGAAACTCACTCAGACTCACTCAAGATATATATCTTGCGCCTTGGACTCACTCGGACTCAGACTCACCAAAAGTTGCCTAAGCCGAACTCACTTGGACTCACACTCACGAAAACGTTCTTCCACCGGATTCACTAGGACTCAACTCACCAAAATATTACTCACCCGGACTCACTCAGGCTCAGACTCACGGCTCGATCTGAGTCTGAGTGAGTCCGAGTGAGTCGACTCATGAGTGAGTTCGCCGACCTATGGGTTGAAGTAAAAGCGGTTAGTGAGAAGCCTCTACAGTTGATGTGTGCAATTGTACACAACGCTGTCGAAGACGACATAAGCGACTATACCATATCTAACACAACGATGTCTGAGGCATTGGCAATCTTACCATCATCCATTCATTCCTATATATTGATGTGGTTTATGTTGAAAATGGAAGATGATAAAGGTCTCAGTTCTTTACAGTTTCAATAAAGATGCTGGTGCTATCCCCAACAAAAGCTTTTCGTGGACCTGGTGTTACTTATTGAAGTATTTAGAGATCTGTTTGAAATAACATACCTGTCAGTGGCAGCCTGCAGGATCAAAGGCACAGCCAGAATTTTTTTTGGGGGGGGGTGAGGGGGGAGGAGGTAGGGGGAGAGGGATGTTAAACCATGCTGTATGTATGTTCGTGGCCCAGGGGGCGTAGCCCCAGGGAGGGGTTGGGGGGTTCAACCCCCTTCCCCAACTTATTTTTTTGGTTTTCCACGTGTATATGGCAACAGATTGTATATAGCATGTATATAGCGTGTATAGCGTGTATATAGCAACAGATTGCTAAAGGAGGAAACAAAGAGGGCAAAACAGCACTTCTGTAGTACAACGCTTAGCAACGTTATCAAGCATTCACCCCAGAAATTCTGGCGTTATATCAGACGCAAAGACGGCTCTGCAAGGCCGTTGTCGCCTAAGGAAGAGAAGCAACAAGCGGAAGCGTTTAACGTTTTTTTTCACTCCGTTTATTCCCCGGATAATGGCATTACCCAAGCCTACAGGCCACAAAATATCGAGCAAAACGAAGCGCTGGACGCACCAGTCGTAACCGAAGCAGGCGTGCTGTAACTCTTATTAAAATTAGACGAGAAGAAGTCCAGCGGCCCAGACGGTATCCCAAACTGCTTCCTGAAACGCTACGCCGAGCCTGTAAGCAAATACTTGTGCCTTCTCTACAACAAATCAGTCTCAGAACATTGCTTGCCAGCCGAATGGAAAATTGCAAAAATAGTGCCAGTCTACAAATCTGGGGATGCTTCTTTACAGTCGAATTACAGGCCTATTTCTCTCACATGTACTTGCTGCAAAATTTTGGAGCACATTATATTAAAATCCGTTACTGAGTTCGTCGAAGCAAATGGGGCTCTTCATCCTTATCAACACGGCTTCAGAGCTGGTCTGTCCACCGTTACACAACTCGTTGAAATCCTGCATGATTTTGCTAAAGGAATTAATGACCAGAAACAAATAGATATAATCTTCCTAGACTTTTCAAAGGCCTTCGACCGTGTCTGCCATGCTAAACTTCTTGTAAAGCTTAAACATGCATTAGGGGATGGGCCTGCTTTTCGCTGGATTAAGTGCTATTTAACTGACCGTCGCCAGTTTGTCCAGCTAGGAGCCAGCACTTCCGAAATTATGCCGGTCCTTTCTGGAGTACCTCAGGGTTCTGTTTTGGCCCCTATTCTCTTCCTTCTGTTTATAAATGACATCACTTGTCAGGTTCAATCCAAGATCAGGTTATTTGCAGATGACTGCGTCCTGTATAGAGAAATACGCAGCGAACAAGATCAAACAAGTCTTAACAAGGATTTTGCTTTGTTAGCACAATGGTGTAATAGCTGGCAAATGGCCATCAATTTTGATAAAACAGTTACGATGACATTAACTAAAAAGAAATCCCAACTTACTTTTCCGTACGGCTATGATAATATCATCCTTAACACCGTCAGTCAGTATCAGTACTTGGGCATTGTCATATCGTCAGATTTAGGATGGTCGGCACATGTAGAACACGTCACAAGCAAAGCAATGCGAAAGCTGATGTTTTTAAAGCGGGCCCTGCGATACTCTACAAGGGAAGCCAAGCTTTTGGCCTACGTGACGATTATACGCCCTATCCTAGAATATGCGAGTGTGGCATGGTTCCCGTCTAGCAAAAATCACATAGCTACTATTGAGGCTGTACAACGAAAAGCCGCACGTTTTATCTGTAACAGATATAGACGCACCGACTCGCCCACGCAAATGTTATCAGAGCTTAGCCTTCACACGTTAGCTAGTCGTGTAATGCTGTTCCGACTCAAATTTTTGTACCTAATCCTGCATAACAAAACTAAAATAGATTCGAACACCTACATTTCTTACAACACTTCAAGAGAAACCCGCCATAAGCACCACCTAACACTCCAAGAATACTTTTGCACCAACAATGCGTTTAGTTTTTCGTTCTTTCCGCGGGCTGTTCGGGAGTGGAACGCTTTATCGGAGACGGTGGTCACACAGCCCACTGCGGAAAAATTTGTCGAACTTGCTGGCCAAACCGTGCTGTAGGCAACATGTTAGCAACCCTATCGCTATTGCTTTTATCATTGTTTATCTTAGCTGCATATTTGATATTTGTGATGTAACATGGTACAGCTGTTATCATTTTATTTCAGTGTGCTTGCTTTTCTCTCTTTTTTTCTGTTATATTCTTTTGCCGTGCTTCATGTGAAACTGAGACAAAATGTTCTTGAGTTATCTTTTTGCACTCATTCATTACATAGGATAATGATTATCCTGTCCTGTCTTTTTTTTTTCTTTTTGTAACCCTATAGAACTATTGCACAATATTGTGAACTTGTATTACAATGTTCGTATTCTCTGTAAACCCACTCCTGTAAAAATCCCTGGCGGGATTGACAGTATCACTAAATAAATAAATAAATAAATAAATAAATAAAATAAAAAAATATGTACACGCACACATACAAATGCACGCACAAACATACAAAAAGGTATGATTGAACCCCCCCCTCCCCCCCCGAAAAAGAATTTCTGGCTATGCGTCTGTCATGGGTGTATATATACATATACAAAAGTAAGAAATTCTGAATCGGTTTGTACACCCCTCCCCCCAAGCCACTCCCCTGGCTACACCCTACAGGATGCAACACTTACTCACGGTGATTTCTACTGATTTTTTATTGATATAATAAAAAAGAGCTTGTCTTTAAAGTTTTGTTTGTGTTTTCTGATACTTCCAGTGAATACAGCAAATTTCCAGAGAAACTATGATACAAATTTGATAGCATGCACCATTTCAACATTTGCTATTTTATTTTTTCATTCAGAAAGGCCAAGCTGGTTACATCTATACAAAGAGAATAAAACCAAAGCAAGTCCTTACACATAATGGTTAGGGTTGCATTTGAAGTGTAAGTCTGTACCTCTCGCATATCAAGAAAAAAAATGCACAAAAGGAATACAAGAACAGTAATAGTTGTACATGGAAGGAAATTTACCAGCACATCTGTCTGTGCCAGACAAATAAAAATGTGGAAGTGCAGGGAAGTGACATCAATTAAGCCTGACAGCCGAAATACTGATAAAGCAAAAAAAAATTACAAGAATTTTACAATCTCGGAACAAATGTTCTGTGAAGGATTTTGCAGGTAACTGCCTATCTAGCATCATTTCAGATTCTTTGCAGCATCATTATGGACTAACACGTTTGTGAAAGGCAAGCAGTTGACCAGATAATTATTACATTAACAACAATCATATGATGCCAATGGACATGGTTCGTGCTACAGCAATTTGACTCCAAGTTAAGAACATGCTGATTGTTGGGTTTTTAAGAGATACTGAACAGGCATAAGCAAGAAATAGATTGTGTTGACATCTCCAACTATATGACAATGACCGACATCTGTGGTGAAAAGACATTGGCATTAGTGCTCCAATAAAGAAATCTTGGGACATGATCAAACTGAATCAATGGTGCGAAACAATGTTGCAGAGCTGTAACGTAGCATCAAGGTAATATGACAAAAGGAATGGGTAGTATGGGGCGATCCCAAATCTGCTTGCCCCCCCCCCCCTAGTACAACGTGCCAGCAGCATGACGACTCCTTCCAAAATGACTTCTTTTTGGGTGAGCTGGTGCTTACATTGCTTAAGTATGCTTGACTGTGGCACACAATATATTTCTCTTAGTCCCCCCCTTATTTCACAAAATGTATTCAGCACTACAGTCAAGCTTACCTAAGCAATGACTCTTACCCCATGACCAGCAAGACTGAAGTTGCCGAGTGGCACCACGTGTCTGGAACCATAGCGCTGCCTTGAAACTTTCCCTTGGCCACCATGTTGGTTTTTGCTGCTTTGACCAGAGGTGCCCATATCTAGATTAACGCAATTTTCAGTCAATGTGAGGTAGGTACTACCATGGTACTTGGGGTATGTACAGTTGAATGCCGTTACAATGAATGCTCCTACTACAAAATAGCCTATACAATGAGGCATGATATGGCCTGACTGGATTCCCACCTTTCTTATGTGTTGTGAATGTCACTACAGCTAATTTGCCTATTCAACAAAGCAATTCATACGTTCCCAACCGCTGAATTGTTCAGCCATTCATGAGACTGGAAAACCTCTGAAAAATTAGCAAAGCAAAAATGTAAGTACACATTTTTCAGTGGGTGCAAGCGTTGAAGCTCTTCCGAAACAAACTGAAGCAGCAATGGCTGTGCAAAACCTCACGTGCATACAAAACTGCAAAACAAGACATCGGGCATGGCACTGACCATACAGAAAAATTCAAAACCAAAGATTCAGTTACATACAAGAAAATGCTGTTGAACTGAAGCACTCTTTGTACTTCAGCCATTTATGGAACTGGAAAACATCTGATAAATTAGTAAAGAAAATATGTGATTACACATTTCTCAGTGATCAAGCACTGAGGTTTTCAGAAACACACAAACTTAAGCCGCAGAGGCTATGCAAAACTTCCCATACAGACAAAACTGCAAAACAAGACTATGGACAAAAGAATGACTACAGAGTGCACACAGCCAAAAATGCAGTTATCAGCAAGTTAATGCAGAGAACTTAAGCACGTCTCACATCATTTTAGGCATTGATTAGAGTGGAAAAACTGTGATGGACCAGTAAAACAAACAAAAAAAAGCAGAAAAAGTGCATATACGCCTGGAGATTTCGCAGTAAGCATGCAGCAAAAATGGAACTTCTCTGCAAGAGGGAAACATGGCAAACATGTGGCTGTAAATACAGTTCGTTCTTTTCATGTTTCTTTATTGCAGCTATGCAATGTATAAGATCATGTATACTGATAACTAAACATGAAAGGTAATTATGCACGTTTTGGTCTAAAGATGTTCTCCAGAGAACACATCGCACAGCGAAAAAGGAAAAGGACATAGCGAAGCACACAAGAAAACATTATAAGGTACTAATTAAACTTTAGTAGAAACAAACTACACTTCTGGATTACAGCCGATACTTTAACTTGCTAAAGAAGTACAACACCTACTCCTGTTGAAAATTACGAAGGCTTTTTTCTTTTTCAAGGCCTCATCAGTAGCGAAATAAAACACACAGTGAAAACTAAAATTGCCTTGTTTGGAGCGTTTAGGTACGCATACCAGCAACTTCTCTACTTTAGTCACTGTTTTGATTGAGACATTTGTTGTGCGGCACCAACTTTCCTATACCAGCCTCGTAGAAGTCTGCCACCACCCACCAGTGCTTTCAACCATTTCTGCACGTCCATCCACAGCTCACTGTCCGAGAAGCTCACTGTCCTTCCCGTTAGAGTTTCGCGAGAAAAAAAAGAGATGGTAATCAAAAGGAGCTGTGTCGGGGCTGCAAGGTGGGTGATCGAACACTTCTCATCAAAAATGCTGCACAAGCTTCTTTTACAGCTGCACTGTGCAGTTGCGCATCGTCATGAAGGGCGACAATGCCCGATTCCAACACTGCTCTTCGCTTGTTTTGGATAGCCCTTCGTAGACATTCGAGAGCCACGCTTTACGAGGCTACAGTGATGGTCATGCCAGGTTCCATAAATTCCACCGAGAGAAGACCGTTTCTGTCCCAGAACTCAGCAGCCATACACTTCTTGGCGGAGAAGGTTCGCTTGAGCTTTTTCACGTTTGGGAAATCGGAATGCTTCTTTGTTTCAATGGTGCCTTCATTTCTTCAGTTTCAAAACGGAACCACATCTCGTCCCCTGTGACTATTGTGTTCAAAGGAGCTTCTCCATTATGGTAGCGCTGGGAAAACGTTTAGGCTAAGTCCCATTCGTTGCGTTTTGTAATGGCCGATCAACATCTTGGGAACCCACCTCACCACCATGAAATTTTCGGAAAATGAATGACTCAGCACAGAAACTGTGTCGCAACGATTTTCTTAAATCACCTTATCTACTTGCAGAACAAGATCAGTGGACACTTGCTTCCGTCCCTGTCCACCTGCATCGTGAATGTCTGTGTGCTCTGGTTCCAATGGACAGCTTGCAAAATAGTTACGGCGCATGCGCGAGCAAGTTTATTTTCCACCAGATAACCTCGACCACAGACTGGCACGCAAACAATTTTTTCCATTCACCGTTTTGTCGTACCCGCGTGCCTTCAGTAAAAGCACAGTGAGCCTGGAAAGCAGTCTGTGCACGAGAGTTTTTGGTTGGAAAACAACCTTGCAGGAAAGCCGCCTTGCAGATTTTTGCAAATGGTCAATTCCCTACAACCCTGCCGCACCTTGCCGTCGCTAATGAAAGTTGTGCCGTACACATTACTCACTTTGTCAATGAACTTCAGGCTGCACTGCACCCCTCAGCATTAAGAAATTGAATTACAGCATGCAATTCACCGTTGGTGGCAGAGTCTTATGATCCAAGGCATGTTTACATGCCCGCTGCGTGCTCAGAACAGAGCTGTGACATCATATAGTAAGTGGGCATATTAGAGAGACTGTGCAACATATGTGCATTCTGAGTCATCGGACTTTCCCAGTGGTTTTTATTCGGTGGCCAATCAAACCTTGGGGAAAAAAAAGGCCTCTAATAGTGGTGCAGCATTGACTTAAATCACGAAACATATAGGGCAGTTACGATTGCCAGGGCTAAGCAACATGAAATGGTGGTCAACTGTATAAACCTTCCTTGAATATTGCCACGTGTGTTATTTTGATGTGATCTGTTTAACCCACAAAGACTGTGAGCAGTGCTCGGCGCAGATCGCGCCTCAGTGTTCGAGAAGCTTCACGTTTGTAGTAGATCTTTTTCTTAACATTGCGCACATCACGCGAACACTCAAGATTATTCCAGAGCTTGCGCGACGACCAGTGATAAGGCTAGAATGTTCGACGCGTGATGCATAAAAGTCAGCGCGCTCCAACGATGATCAGTTGATTGACGGCCGACGCTCTGTTCGCCGCTATCAGTGTGCAGCCTGTATTACTTGCTGTAACTTGAGTTTCCGTTTTGAGGCCACAAGTTCGGCCTAATAAAGTGTTTCGCCTTGAAGACGTCGACTGCTCCCTTGGTCAACGTCACGACCACGTGACACCTGGTGGAGGTGCTGCCTCTTTCATGTACCGGACGCCCCCCGTCAAGCCGTGAACCCAGCCCAAATCGTGACGAAGACACCCACCCCGCAGTCGAGCCAGCCGCAGACTGAAAGGACTCCCCCACAGCACGGACTCCTACCGGACAAGCCAAAAGCCACGGCGACGAAGACGACAGGCATGATGACGGCCGTTGTGTCCCCTGCAACGATCGTTATCCAGCCACCGAGAGAGCCACCCATTTTCCATGGATCGCCAAGTGAGGACCCCGAGACCTGGCTAGAAACGTACGAACGAGTCGCGACTTTCAACAACTGGGACTCCGACGAAAAACTGCGCCGCGCATACTTCTACCTGGAAGACGCAGCAAGGACCTGGTTCGAGAATCCGGGAGTCCACACTTTGAACATGGGACCTTCTTCACAGCGCTTTCCTGGAGACGTTCGCGAGCGTCGTCCGAAAAGAAAGGGCCGCAGCCTTGCTGGAGACGCGGATCCAACTACCGAATGAAAGCGTGGCCATCTTCGCAGAGGAAATGGCACGACTGTTTCGCCAAGCTGACCCTGCTATGCCCGAGGACAAGAAAGTCCGCTTCCTCATGCGAGGAGTAAATCAAGAGCTCTTCGCTGGGCTTATGCGGAACCCACCAAGTACTGTCAAGGAATTCGTCTCCGAGGCAACGACGATTGAAAAGACACTGGAGATGCGCTCGACGCCAGGGTATGCAGGCGTTCATTCCCTCTGCTCCAACGACCTGCGCGAAACGATCCGAGCGATCGTGCGGGCGGAACTGCGCAAGCTTTTACCCTCGCCACAGCCTCAAGTGGACCCGATCGCCGACATTGTTCGTGACGAAGTCCAGCAAGCGTTGGGAGTTCCCGAACACCCGCAGCCACATCCAGAGGCTATGACCTACGCTGCTGCAGTCCGCCGTCCTGTTCCCGTTCCGCGACAACATCAAGTCACCGCATCGCCGCAGTTCCGTCGCCAGACGCCGCCGCCGCCGCCGCCGCCGCCGCCACCACCACGACCGACGCCCTACCGTCCCCCCTGTCCGCCAGCGCTACGCGCCAAGGAAAACCGACGTCTGGCGCGCCCCTGACAACCGCCCGCTCTGCTACCATTGTGGGGAGGCCGGCCACACCTACCGCCGCTGCCAGTACCGACAGATGGGGCTGCGCGGTTTCGCCGTCAACGCACCGTGTCCGCAGCGGGGTGAACGACCTCGCGACATCGCCGACTACATTACCGGAACACAGTGGCAACAACAACGACCGTCATCCCGTTCACCGTCACCCGGCCGCTACATGTCGCCACACCGCCGGCAGTACACTGGCGCAACCCGGGGCCGGTCGCCAAGCCCGTATCCGGAAAACTAGGGGCAGCAACCGATGGAGGTGCGGTTGCTGTACGACGAAGCAACGAAGACCCTCCGCCGACGACGACGCCGCGACGAAATCTGCTGAACACGACGCGAAGCAGACAGAGCCCTGTCGATGAAACCTCGTGGACCGAGGAAGACCTGACGACGCAGCATGGAAGCAGCGCAACAAATCGACGCAGCCGTGATCCAACGCCACGACCTAACCGCAACGCAAGGCGACGGACTAGCGACCTCGACATTCTCGTCGACGGCCACAACGTCACCGCTCTCATCGACACTGGGGCCGACTATTTTCCGTCGTCAGTGGGCCATTCGCCGCCAAGCTGAAGAAAGTAAAGACCGCTTCGAGTGGACCCGAAATCCGGACAGCAGGAGGCCACCTGATAACGCCGATAGGAGTTTGCAAGGCGAGAGTCACCATCAATAACCAGACTTATCCTGCGAGCTTTGTCATCCTACAACACTGCTCCAGGGATGTGATACTTGGAATGGACTTCCTAAGTGACCACGGCGCCGTCATCGACCTGAGGTCTAAGTCGATAACAGTAACCTCAGAAAAAGCGCTCCCGCCCCACGCGACGCCAGGGAACCATGCATTGAATGTGATAGAAGAGCAGGTGACCGTTCCGCCGCTCTCCAGCGTCATTATTTCCGTCGGCACCGAGAATCCCGCGTACCTTGAAGGCGTCATCGAGGGCGATCAGCACCTACTCCTGAACCGTCAAATTTGCGTGGCAAGAGGTATAGCCGAGCTGCGTGGCGGTAAAGCAAAGGTAAAGCTGACAAACTTCAGCCACGAATATAGGCACCTCAACATTGGTACGACGGTCACCCACATCGACGAATGCGTCGCCGCCAGCAATGCTTTCGCCCTCTACCATGCTGCCGAACCTGCTTCGACAAATCGAGGTCCCGAACCAGGTTTCGACGTTAACCCGAGCCTTCCAAAGCTCAAGCACGAACAGCTGAAAGCCCTGCTCCGGCAATTCAAGGACTGCTTCTCGGCGTCGTGAAGAATTCGACAGACCCCAGTCGCGAAACATCGCATCATAACAGAAGAAAGTGCCCGACCAGTTCGACAGAGCCCGTAGCGAGTTTCGACGCACGAACGCGAGGCCGTGAAGAAACAAGTCGACGAAATGCTACGCGACGACATCATTCAGCCGTCCAAGAGTCCGTGGGCGTCACCCGTCGTTTTAGTGAAGAAGAAGTACGGAACCCTGCGCTTCTGCCTCGATTATCGCCGCCTGAACAAAATCACGAAGAAGGAAGTGTATCCTCTCCCACGCATAGACGACGCCCGGGACCGACTCCACAACGCGAAGTATTTTTCGTCGATGGACCTGAAGACCGGCTATTGGCAAATCGAAGTCGACGAGAGAGACCGAGAGAAGACTGCCTTTATAACACCGGACGGCCTCTTCGAGTTCAAGGTCATGCCCTTTGGCCTTTTCTCGGCACCTGCAACCTTCCAACGTGTCATGGATAGGCTGGCTTAAAGTGGCAGACGTGCCTCGTGTACTTGTACGACGTCGTTGTGTTTGCCTCAAACTTCGACGAACACCTCCGGCGCCTTGAAGCTGTACTTCTAGCAATCAAGACCTCCGGACTAACTCTGAAGCCAGAAAAGTGCCGCTTCGCATACGAGGAGCTCTTGTTCTTGGGCCACGTCATCAGCAAGTCAGGGGTTCGCCCCGATCCGCGGAAAACAGCTGCCATCACCGCCTTCCCGCCACCCACTGACAAAAAGGCCGTGCG
The DNA here is from genome assembly GCA_030522465.1 of Rhipicephalus appendiculatus. Lineage (NCBI taxonomy): Eukaryota > Metazoa > Arthropoda > Arachnida > Ixodida > Ixodidae > Rhipicephalus > Rhipicephalus appendiculatus. The sequence continues at coordinate 79,474 of JALIZH010012351.1, read as the reverse complement.
CCGATTTCTCGGCTTGTGCGCCTATTACAGACGCTTCGTCAAGGAATTTTCAAGGATCGCCAAGCCGCTAACTCACCTCACGAAAGCCGACGTGGAATTCAAGTGGGAAACTGCGCAAGTCGAATCATTTGAAGAACTTAAACGACGCCTACAGACGCCTCCGATACTTGCGCATTTCGACGAATACGCCGAAACAGAAGTACACACCGACGCGAGCAGTGTTGGACTCTGCGCCGTGCTTGTGTAGAGGTCTGACGGACTGGAAAGGGTCATCAGTTATGCTAGCCGGTCGCTATCCAAGGCGGAAGCCAACTATTCTACAACAGAAAAGGAGTGCTTGCCATCATCTGGGCAACGTCCAAGTTTCGCCCCTACCTCTACGGCAGGCCTTTCAAAGTCGTAAGCGACCACCACGCCTTGTGTTGGCTAGCTAACTTGAAGGACCCTTCAGGTCGCCTCGCACGGTGGAGCCTAAGACTTCAAGAATTCGACATTACCGTCGTGTACAAGTCCGGAAGGAAACACTCCGACGCCGACTGCCTGTCTCGTGCCCCCGTCGACCCACCACCGCCCGACGACCAGGATGATGACAGCTTCTTGGGAGCCATAAGCGCCGAGGACTTCGCCGAACGACAGCGAGCCGACCCAGAACTGAGGGGTGTAATGGAATACCTGGAGGGCAGGACCATCGCTGTCCCAAAAGTATTCAGGCGAGGACTGGCATCCTTTTTCTTGAAAAACAACGTCATCGTAAAGAAGAACTTCTCTCCAGCCCGAGCCAGCTACCTTATCGTTGTACCCTAGGCACTGCGACCAGAAATTTGGCATGCCCTGCACGACGACCCGACGGCTGGCCACCTCGGTTTTTGCCGCACGCTCGCGAAAATACAAGAAAAGTACTTCTGGCCCGGCCTTACCGCCGACGTCACTCGTTACGTGAGGACATGCCGGGACTGTCAGCGGCACAAGACACCACCGACAAGGCCAGCGGGACTTTTGCAACCCATCGAACCACCTCGCCGACCATTCCAGCAAATCGGCATGGACTTACTGGTGCTGTTCCCTACGTCGGCTGTGGGAAACAAATTGATCGTCGTAGCTACTGACTACCTCACCAGCTACGCCGAAACAAAGGCCCTGCCTAAAGGCAGTGCCGCCGAGGTAGCCAAGTTCTTCATTGAGAACATCGTCCTTCGTCATGGCGCCCCAGAAGTTCTCATCACCGACAGAGGTACGGCCTTTACGGCTGATTTAACTGAGGCGATCTTGGGATATAGTCAGACAAGCCACCGCCGCACCACCGCCTACCACCCACAGACGAATGGCCTCACCGAGCGTCTTAAGGCTCTTTTACACTAGCGCGACACGACACCGATTTTGGCCTGCCGACTGTCTTTGGGAGGCGTCTTTTGTCGTGTCGTCGTCCCAGTTACACTGCAACGACGCCAAGAGCCCGCCGATGGTCTGTGGAAGCCTCCCTCTGCGCCTTGTCGTGCTCACAGCCTTTCGTCGGCCGATTCTCTAGTCACACTGAAGGCACGCGCGGCGACACCGACTGAACTTGCACGAAGAAATTGAAACAGGCAGCACCTGCGCCTCATTTTCAGCCGTCCTCCCTCCTCTGCCATTGTCCCTCCCGGGCTACGCGGCGCAGCTCCCGCCATCACCCCTCGGCGTCGAGAGACGGGGTGGGGACAGACAAAGGGGCAGCGAAGAAAAGACATCCGTGGGGTGCGCTGAGGGGGTATTGTGCGGGGCCTCCGCACAATACCCCCCAAGATCTCCCCAACCAACGACATGGGCAAATTTTCGCTCAGCCACCGATCTCGCGACGACCTGGCAACGACAAGTCTGCCGATGCATTTTGCTGGTGTTTTCCGTCTGCCATCCTGTTACACTACGACGACATGCTGTTTTTCGAGGCGTCGTCGTCGCCGTCGGCCTACTGTGACTAGACGGTCCGGCGACATCGTCGGCGGGCGACTCGACGGCCGACCGTCTGTGTCGGCCTCGTGTCTACGTCAGTGTCCTGTCGCTCTAGTGTAAAAGAGCCTCTAATAAGACCATCGCCGATATGCTGGCCATGTACGTTGACGTCGAGCACAAGACGTGGGATTCCATCCTCCCGTATGTGACCTTTGCGTACAACACGGCCGTACAAGAAACGACACAGATGGCGCCATACAAGTTGGTCTACGGAAGGAGCCCGGCAACGACGCTCGACGCCATGCTACCGAACGTCACCGATGAGGAAAACATCGACGTCGCCGTGTACCTCCAGCGCGCCGAAGAAGCCCGACAACTGGCCCGTCTGCGCATCCAGTGCCAACAAAAGACGGACAGTCATCGCTACAACCTTCGACGACGCCATGCAGAATACCAGCCCGGTGACCATGTCTGGGTCTGGACACCGATACGACGACGTGGACTGAGTGAAAAACTTCTGCGACGGTACTTCGGACCGTATAGGGTGCTTCGACGTCTCGGCGAACTCGACTACGAGTTTGTCCCGGATGGCATCTCGAACTCTCAACGACGCCGCGCACGTCCCGAGGTCGTGCATGTGGTGCGCCTTAAACCGTTCCATGCGCGTTAAGGGACCTGCGTACTCAAGTTTTTACTTGCTTTATTGCTGTTATTTATTGTTACATGCATTTTTTCCATGTTCTGTTTTAAAGCATCGGGACGATGTTTTTTCAGAGGGGGGGCATTGCCGCGCGTGTTATTTTGATGTGAACTGTTTAACTCACAAAGACTGTGAGCAATGCTCGGCGCAGATCGCGCCTCAGTGTTCGAGAAGCTTCACGTTTGTAGTAGATCGTTTTCTTAACATTGCGCACAGCACACGAACACTCAAGATTATTCCAGAGCTCGCGCGACGGCCAGTAATAAGGCTAGAATGTTCGACGCGTGATGCATAAAAGCCGGCGCGCTCCAACGATGATCAGTTGATTGACGGCCGACGCTCTGTTCGCCGCTATCAGTGTGCAGCCTGTATTACTTGCTGTAACTTGAGTTTCCGTTTTGAGGCCACAAGTTCGGCCTAATAAAGTGTTTCGCCTTGAAGACGTCGACTGCTCCCTTCGTCAACGTCACGACCACGTGACAATATCAACAAGCGCTGAGCCCTAATGTATGGCTGCTTCAGGGAGCGTGAACAGTAAACGTAGCCTACACAATGTTCACACACATATTTCAAAATATACCACCCTCAGTTATGAAAACTACAGAAGAATTTCAGCATGGTCAACCATAATGCCAGGAGTTACTGGTCTGCATCAGTGAAAAAAGCAGAGCGAGGGCTGACAAAGTTAAAATTTCTCTTTTTGTACATGTACAGGGGTTCAAAAAACTCCCCGTAATGGTTAATATCTTCAATGATAACACTGTGAGCTGTGGCCTGCACAGCAAAAGCATGATAATGATTGTCAAAATACCTCATTTCAAGTAGTGAGGCAACCACAAACAGCATCGGGCCACTCACAGCTATTAATGTCACTTTAGCAAAATGTGGCAAGTCGTCACTTGGCACATGAATGGGCATCACACAACCTACCCTGAGTGTCCTTCCAGGAACAGTAATTGAGGTCACACAATGCATGTGCTCCAAATCTAAACTCAATTCCTGGAGCCTATCACGCAAGAGGTCAGGCAATGTGTTTACATCCACTCTCTTGCTTCCCACAAAACTCTGCGATTCCTGGGGTTGAGACAACACATACATGAATTGCATTTGGTGTCGGCGACAAAGTGTTGAACAAATGTTCTTGAAGTTGTGGGTTTTTTTTACAAAGTGATTTAAAAAATTGATGTTTGGCCTCAATGCGCATGCAAGAGAGCTTTGACAGAGGGCCATATAAAAGCATGAATCTAGGGTAATGCACCAAATAGTGCATCTTTGGTATGATGCTCACGGCAGCAAACATGTTTAATAACGTTTGCTGTCGGGCTAGTTGGTGCATAGCAGAACTTGAACTGATGGCGCAAATGTAGACAGGGACGAAGAAGACACGTAACACACGGACAAGCGCACACTCGCAACTAAGTTTTATTCTTCCGAAAGCTTAGCTTAAGAATCCTCAAGCATGCGCACAACACCACAGAAAGACAAAGAAAAAATAACATCTCTGAAAAACCGCTTGATCAAAACCTATCAACCAAAAAACTATACTCATTTTGATAAAGAGTTACAGAAGGAACGCTGACACACAGATCGCCAGATTTCTGTATGTACATAGCCTCAGCCAGTTCCCGTGCCACCTTGTCTTTGCTCTTCCGCAAAATGCGTGCGTTGCCCAGCAGTGGTTTACACGTGCAACCCTTGCAATGGTATGGCAAATGAGATCCGGTCCCATTGCTTATAGACAGGGCGTGCTCTTTGTCTTTCTGTGGTGTTGTGCGCATGCTTGAGGGTTCTTAAGCTAAGCTTTCGGAAGAATAAAACTTAGTTGCGAGTGTGCGCTTGTCCGTGTGTTACATGTCTTCTTCGTCCCTGTCTACATTTGCGCCATCAGTTCAAGTTCAGCAGCAAACATGTCCTTAAAGGCAAAATAAACGTCTTCAATGAGCACTTTAAAATGTGCAGCTGCACCGTGGCACACTTGGGGGAGCCAGAACGATATCTACCACAGCAAGCAATGCAAGATACACTTCATAAGCTGCATTTCCCTTTGGGACAATGTCCCCAACAAGCAAAGAAAAAAATCGAAAAAAACAAAGTTTTTCGGCCGCTGACCCCTTGATGGTTGATGTTCCAAGTATTGCCTGACGTGTCAGGGGGGGGGGGGTAACCTGGACTTTTTGTCAGCTCCTTGGAAAGGAACTGAAACAAGCCTCTCGTTCAACTCTTCAAGGGTCAGGCTGCAACTTGCTATGATCTGCCGGATGACACACTTCATTACGAATGGTATTACGCCTTCAAAAAGATCATGCATGACATCAGGTGGTAGTCCTTGAGTAACATCACATGACTGCAAGGAACTGAGGCAGCTTTTACCCGTTACGCCATAGATGATAGAAAGGTTTGGGTCTTGCTGAATCAGCTGGACGTGACGATCATGAGTCTGCTTATCTCGAATCGCGAAGTCGTCTTCGTGCCACTTCTCATTAATCCCTGATTTCGTCGCCATACAGTAACGGCACATGGGCCCAGATGAAAAACATTCACGAAAGCCACCAATCTGGTGGCTTGCCAGATTGTCGCCACAGACGAACAAAAGCGACCCCTTAACAACTTCGCCATTTAGTTCAATACCAACTTCTTCTAGTATCTTGAGATCTTGAATAAGCGGCTGAACAATTTCAAGCAGAGAGTATTTGGCTGCGAGGGCACTTTTCACCAGAAGGGCCAGGTGTTTGTCCGATGTCCTGGACCGAAACTTCGGAGAGAAGTTCAAGATAGTTAAATATCCGGCTAGGAGTTTGTGTTTCCCTCGTTTGCTGCCCAGAGGGTTGCAAATTTCAAAGTCATCAAAATATAGCTGAAGAGCTCTTCGCTTTTCTCTGTCGGCATTTTTGAAGACGCTGTGCTCTTTGTAGTATGTACCGTCGCACACGTCCCGTAGAAGGGCTGAGCTGCCTTCTCCACTGTCTTCAAATAGCTTACGAACTCTCGCAACCGATTTAATGGTTTCCGAAATTGGAACGTATTCAAAGCAGTCACTGCTACATTACCCAGAAAGATCTATAGTCTTAGAAGGTACAAAGTCAAAAAGCTTTTCCAGTGATTCTCCCTGCCTGATTTGCTGGCAAGCTTCTCGAGCTGTGTCACTGCATCTGAATTCAGTGTTTCCTTACACTGTGCGGTGAAGTTAATAACATCATTCGCTAATTCATTCACCGTGCTTTCCGGTAGTTGCCTGCCCTCCTGCCATTTTAAAAGTAGGGAAGACAAATGCATGACACAGTGATCACTTGCACTAAAAACACCATCATCAGGCTCATCACTGGGTTCCTCGGTGGGTTCCTCGGTGGGTTCCTCGGTTCCTCAATGGGTCCCCTCAATGGATTCCTCGGTGGGTTCCTCGATGGGCTCATCCACTCCATCATGCGTGTTGGGCAGAAGCAGGTCCACAGAGTTTTCATTGGCACTTAAGAGGAACAAATGTTTGTGATGGCTTTCCGGAATGAGCAGTAGAGCCTGTACGTTCTCATGCAGCCCTCAAAGCTACAATTCCAGTCATCCTCTGTGCCATGCAAGGCACAAAAATGCCGAAAAAGTGAAGCCAGAAAATGTGTCCTGTGCTGGCAGCGGTTACATGTGAATGTATTCTTTGCATCCATCTGAAATGAAAAGTTGTTGAAACATCGATAATTTACACTGTGTATACTAAAAACAGGCAAAAGCCCCAGGGGCTCCGAAAATTAGAGCTACTGAAATGCAAACCTATCATAACAGCCCCAAGCCAAGCATAGAAATGAAATTATGTGCATGTTACTTGCACCCACTCTTTAACCCCTTCATATGCAACCTGTCCAGTAGTGTATGTTGCGACTTGCACCCGTTCCTCTTAGCATGTCACAGATGCTGCCAATTTTGAGGTTTCAGATGGATTCTGCACTTCTTGAAATTGTGGAGCTTAATGCACTTTATAGGGAAGTTGTATAAAACTATTGCGTGAAATATTGAACACGGCCGTGCGATTCTGCCTTGGTAGATGATCCTTTTTTTTTCCTGCATTTTCAGCATTGCCTACAGCTTTTAAAGAAAAAATACCCACTGATGTAATGACTATGAGTGATCTGAGAAGAAATAACAACCACGTGCACTGGGTGCCTTAACAGTTCTGGAGTGTGTGTACATTCACAAATGTGCACAAAGCATCATGGTGAAAGTGCTTCGCACACTACACAAAGCAGTGTGCAGCACAGATTGGGCTCTACTCGGCTACCTGATATATCCTTGCAGAGCTGATAGCACTGCCTTTTTCGTGTTACGAGAAGAATCTTAGACAAGCTGCTGTAGATAAGAGATCATGAAACATCTCAGCTGTTGGCTCAAGCGACAAGGAGAATGGTGGCGTTGGCAAAGAATATTTTGTCAGTTTCAGTTCCACTAACATGAATACACAGAACAGAACGTACAAGATCAGTAAGTAGGCAGGTAGCTTCTTTACTTTGTGAGTGACACGTCCGAAATTTTCAATGAAAGCAGCTGCTCCCCTGTTCCCTAGCACTGTACTAAGTCGACATGCCAACATCACACAATTTGTGGGGTGCATGGCTAAGCTAATCTTCACACTTGTTTTTTGATGCAAAAGATGTCTACAGTGTTCAAAACATGCAAATGTAATTGTGCCATCCGAAGGAATAAAGGAGACTACTAAGAAAAGGAAGTTGGCAACCACCTGTTTGTAGCACGAAGCCACAAGGAAATCCATACAGATTTCTCGGAAAGAAAGCTGCTTAGTAGCCAAAAAAAATCACCGACAACTTGTATACTCCCTAATGCGAATGCTGAGCGCAGCTTTCGTGTTGGGGCAATGCAAGTGCGTTTGGGGTTTCGGCTATCCTCAGTCGTACCAATGTAACCTTCGTTACATGTTGCCACAGAAACTGCCAGTGCTCGAGTGCTATGCACACCATTCTGTGCATTGCAGGCGTCGTGAACCAAGCAAAATGCTGACAGTCCTGCCACAGCAAGCGAAGCCAGCCGCGTTTTATGTGCCAGCCCTGAATGTGCTCTTTCGTCCTCGTTTCTTTCCTTAAGCTTTTGTCTCTCTGCTTCTTTCTTTGTTTATCTTTATTTCCATTTTAGATGTGAAGCATCTTATGGCGAAGCTTAATCCGGTGGTGGTGGTGGTGGTGGTGGTGTGCCGCGTGCCCACCCTTACTGCGCATGCGCAAACAGTTAAAAAAAAATTAAAATAAAAAACCTCCTCTCCCCCTCTCTCTCCTCTAGGCATCCCTCCCCGCGGCAACCACACCCACACTGCGCATGCGCCTCCCTTCCCTCTCTCCCCCTCTTACACTCCCCCCCTCTCTCCATCCCTGCCCGGGGCGTCTAACTCCTCCTGCGCATGCGCGTCCCCCCCTCTCTCTCTCTCCTCTCCTACGCTCCCCCCCCCCTCTCTCCTCTACGCATCCCCTGCCCACGGCGTTCACACTCCCACTGCGCATGCGTGTCACCCCCCTCTCTCTCCTCTCCTACGCTCCTCCCTCTCTCGCCTCGCTACGCCGACGCAGGCAGCGTCTGCTAGCGAGTTTCTTGGTTGAAAAAACCGACTGCTCGCGCTGCACAACCGTTCACTGGCCATCCCGTATATATAGCAATGGATCTTGACCTCCAAGGTGGTGCCGGTGGGAGATTTCTCCTGTGCGTTGTTGAACAATAAAAATTCGCAGCGTGCGCGTTAACTAAAAGCGGAGTGCGGGTCTCTGTGTCCAGTCGGAGTCTTCTGTCTCTCATTGCCCATTAGCAGCGATTGGCATGTTCTAGTAGAAAAAACTGCTCCATCACTGCCTGCTTTGCGCCTCCCCAGTTTTCTCTCCTGCGCAACGGTGCGATGAGCGCCAGCGTCAACGCCGCCGCCAGTGTAAGCGTTAGCGCCCGCTGCTTCACATCTACACATGGTTCCCTTTAGCGGGAGATGGTGTAATTTTTTTATTTATGTTTCTGTCTAGCTCTCTGTTTTTTCTATCTATTTTTCGTGTCTGTTTCTTTCTTTTATCTTTCTTTCTCTATGTCTTCCTTTGTCGTTTTCTATCTCTTTCCACTTCTTTCTCTCTAAAATGTTTATCTCTCTTTCTGTTTTGTCTATCTCTTTTAAGTGTCTGTTTATTGCTATCTATTCCTCTTTCTATGGCTTTCTCTGTCTCTCTATATTTTTATGTGTTTATTTCCTTTATTTCTCTCTATATTAAGTGCGCAGCAGTGTAGGGGCCCGGGCTGTCATCGCTTGGCGTAACGTGCCATCTGTAGCATACTGAGTGCGCGCTAGTGCCAAAGAGAAGTCTTCTTTCCTCTTGTTCTTCGAGTGCCTTGATGATGATATTAAGTGCACAGCAACATAGAGGCCCCGGGCTTGTGCAGCGATGACAACGAAGTCTGCGTAGGCACGAGCAGAGCTAGCCCTGTCGCATGCTGTGTTAAAGGATCTGAACACCTGGCAAGACAGGAGTAAGTGCCGAGAAAAGGACTTCACGCATTCATAAGCACTCATGCCCGTTATGGACACCGGGCAGCTTCCTCATGTCGACAGTAGATGGAGTAGAAAAGATGCATCGAGAGTAATTGAAACAACGCTACGAGGAAATGCATGAGGCACTTCAAAGGGGAGACTTCGCTTCTATCGAAGAGTTCCTAGTGTGATTCAATGACTCTTTCGCACTTCCTACAGCTTTCACATTGAGTGCAACTGCATAAACTTTTTCTCTTCCTTTCTACCACTTTCTTACTCTCTCTCTGTTCTTTCTCTATATTGTATATTTGTTTCTTTCTCTCTCTCTCTCTCTCTCTCTCATTTTCACGTGTTCGTTTGACACTCGCACCTGTTGTACACGGTAGTGGGGCTTGCCCAATTCCTGTGGCACATACTAGTTCGCTTGGTTATGATGACAGCACTAACAACTCAACACAGGAACGGGCACCTAAGAGCTGCGCTCTAAAATTCGTCCTGGTCGAGAGACCGAACCTGGGACCAACGCCCTTCTGGGGCGGTCACTCTACCAATTGAGCGATTTCAATTTACCTTCCTTATTCCTTCCACCACCTCGCAGAATTTAGCAGAACTGATTCACAAAGGAGACTATTGTGAAAAGGTCGCAGTTACTACCATTAAAGAGAGCCAGCTCAGAACCACCAGACGTATGTAAGAAGGATAAAAAAATCTATTGAGGATGCACTGGCCTTAGATGGAAAAGCATGTGCTTGAACAGTTATCATGCGTGACGCGCACTGTTGAATTTTGTAACCACCATGACACTCTGTACACCGACATAAAACATTTAAAAGTCGTGTATTCATTCACAACGGACCAATATAGCTTCACTAAGGCCTACTTGGGTGCCTTACTGTAATGAATAAATTGTTTTACAAATGGCAAGCAGCATCTGAAACAGATTGAAGAGGGCTATTTTTGACAGAACACCTTCTGCTTCAAGTGCATTAAGCAACTTATATTTACGCTATTGGTTATTTAGCTGAAGCTGATTGCCAGGATTAAGAAGTAAGGAAACGAATATACGTTGTTATATTTGTTCTCCAAAGTTTGTGAGATTCGTTTCCCCACAAAACTCAGATACTCATAATAACCTATTACTTGTGAACGCACAATTAGAATCGGCATGAACCTAATTGTAATCTGTTAAAGGTAACTTGTCTGTCACCAAATTTTAACTCAAGGGAACCAGAACACGTCAGATCGGTAAACTTCAGCTCATTGCGTGAATTGAATTGTGGGGTTTTACGTGTCAAAACTACGATTTGATTAGGTACGTCGTACAATGAAGGTCTCCCGGTTGGTTTTGACAAGCCTGGGGATCTTTAACGAGCCTACGATCCCCGGCACATGAGCGTTTTTGCATTTTCCCCACATCGAAATGCAGCCGCTTATGGCGTGTTGCATTTCCGGCGAAGAGCAAAGCGATTGCCGACGGCGTTACATCAACGTGTGGGATACCGATTACAGCATCACCCGACGCGCCTTAGTTTGTAACTGGACAAGAAAAGCGGCCAAAGATGTATTGACTCACCTTCCGTCAGAATCAATGGAGACAACGGAAACATTTGCAGTGCACAAAGGACAGCAACTCGTGAGGCTTGTTGAAAAGCACGTGCGCACGTCAGTTCGTCGTGTGATCAACAGAACAATAAAAAAATATATGTGGCAGAACGAACAGCCGAACTATCCGTACAGCGCCAGCACTTTCAGAGGCGTTTCGACCGTTTCGACAGATGTCGCCAGAGTTGAACGAAAGAAAAAGTGCTGGCATTACAAATTTATAAAGTAGTTACGGAAGTGGTTTCATAACAAGTTAACTACTAACAATGTACTTAGAAGTTTCAAAATGTTGCCAGGAAGCGGAACAAAATAAGCAACACAAAGCGAAAGTAGAGCGATACACAACTATCGTGACACAGCTGCTATGTCGTCACTGCTATGCCACTTCTGCGCGTCACTTTCACTGGATAGCACGCAATTGTTGGGGTTTTACCATGGGCGAGCGCAGGGCAAAGGGGGGGAGGCGAAGGTTCGTAGCTTAAGTCAAAGTATGTGGCAGATTTTGCACCCCCCCCTCTTAGGTGACTAGCCCCACCCCCCCCTCCCCCCCGTGCCTAAGCCTATGGGTTTTACATCACAAAACCACGATATGATTATGAGAGACGCCGTAGTGTGGAGGGCTCCGGAAATTTCCACCATCTGGTGTTCTTTGACGTGCACCTAAATCCAAGTACACGGAGCATTTCGCCTCCACCGAAACGTGGCTGCCGCGCCGGGATTCGGTCCCGCTATCTTCGAGTTAGCAGACGAGCACCATTACTAGAATACCAGGCCAGCATGCACTTTGGCGAGAAGTGAGCAATTTTGTAAGTGAAATTGTGTAACGAAAAAAAAAAGCGTGACGCGTCTTTCTCAAAGGAAAATCAAGGCCCCCGTAGTGCGAACGGGCCGAGATGTGACAACAGAAAAGTTTGTGGCCCTTAATTTGGGGGGTGATGAATCTTTACATTTCACGTGCCTTCATGCATGTCAAGGTGGAAAAAAAGAAAAACAACAAGATGAGCTATGTACTTGATATGGCAGTTCTTGTTTTACAAAAGAGATAAGATCGATCTGATAAAGCATGCATTGTGGTGCACTGGGATGATAATATACAGAAATTGTTTTGGGCATTTTTAGCACTTGTTGGTCACACATTTAAAGTTCCCCGTCTTTAGTATCACAGAGCCGTTTTGGAGCAGTTCCTAACAAATATCACAGTTTGCAATGAGCAGCACTTTCTTTTCGGGAGCAGTTATTTGGTGCAACCCTAGAGTTTCATAATGTGTGAAACACCATATGGTAGTAGCACTTCCCATCACTGGACAAACAGGAATCAACAGTTTTATTATGTTGACGAAACAGTCACACATTTGGTTCGCAGGATGTCTCCGTGCCAAGCTCCGTGTTATAACAATACATGCATGTGACACTATAGGAAACGCAGCGTTGTTCAGCAGCACATGCGTGGCCGGGACGAAAGTGCAATAAATGATGCGGTTTTACCGAAAGTGTCTGCCGAAATACGACGTTACTGCAGAACAATGTAAGAGAGCGGGACAGCATCAGGTCACTGGGTAGGCTGTTGTTGATGTAGATGTAGATCCTAAGAATTGGCTCACACCTGTCCTGCCGTCTTTCTCTTTCTCGCGCTGGCCGAGCACGAGGTCCAAAGCTCCACTGCTGATCTTTGTCATATTAAAACATGCCTGGTCGCGAGAAATAAGGCCAAAGTGGCTAAACGCACTTCCCAAGCGCAATAGTTTTCATGACACTAAATGCTCAAGCTGGTAAAGTATAAGATCCATATCAGTATATTACATGTAATATTTGAATAAACATCAATCCTGAGTAGTGAAACATTCACATGAAGGTATAGTCTCCTTGCATCCCCCCCCCCCCCCGACGCACACACACGTTTCGAAGACACTGAACATCAGATATCAAAATCACCGAAAATTTCAAAAAATGTGCGTATCAGCCTGTGGTACATCGGCAGCCACTTAGAAGTTACGCAGCGTTTTGCGTCGGCGAAGATGTTTCCAGTGAAATGTTTATTGAGTGCAAGAGCTTTATTAGTGAAGGCGCAGGTCCTCTGTGGGGATGATTAATGCTCGCAACATCGCCGCAACAGCTCGCAAATATTCATTGCCATTTTTTTTGGTACACTAGCGCCACCTGATATTCTTCGCTTTTTCGAGTACAAGCTTGCTTTGCCGAGGCCTGACAAGTTTATCTTTTTTTCTTTTGCACCAAACAATCTTGATTTGTTGTACGATTGAACAAAATAACATTTTTTTTTTGCTTTTCCGAGATGCTTCAAAGAGAAATCACGGATCGACGTTCGTAGAAAGTTACTTCTCTCGACATATTTGACGTGACAATACCAGCAGCCACTAGCACCACTGCGTGTGCCACCTGGTGCCACTGCTAGTTTTTGTTGATCGGAGCATGCGAGTTCCGAGCCGCGTCAGTCAAAAAGCCATTTCGCAGTGTGTGTCGGTTGCTTCACGGTTTCTAACCACGGCGAGTTATGGCAACCAGCGTCGTTTGCCTTGCCATACTAGAGAATGGCCAAAGAAAAAAATAACGCTGCAGACGGGGCTACAGGAAGAACTTCTCGAGGCAATGTCAACACTGACTGCTGTCACTGACAACACTTTGGTGAGTATCTTGGTGTTCGCAACTTAATACCACGAGTGTGGCTTGGGCTTGTTGGAAATTCATGACAGTGTGTGGGTCGTTCACGTGTTCTCGCGCTGGAAGCATACTATCATTAATACGACGATGTCGCACGGACAGTTTCGATCGCGATCGATCCCCGTTCGGATTTGATAAATTTGCAGCCGACTTGATCGCGCTGAAAAATACCTCGTGTAACCAAACCGGTTGCTCTTTGTTGAAATTCCAAATTGGTCCGCCGAGTGGAGGACCCTGCAATTATTCCTACAACTCTTCCCGGTCTGTTGAGGGTCTGTCCAAAAATAGAGGCACCTCAACGATGAAATTCTTTTTCAATGCTGGGGACGCAATGCGCTTCTCGCGAGGCATGGCCTAGGAACACAGCGAAGCTTCTGCGACAACCAAAGAAAGAAATCTAGGGCATGAAGACATTTCAGCCATCGTGTTGATGCGTGAATGGATTCCGCCAGTAATGTTGAGGACTTTTCTAGAAACTGCTGTATACTCGTACAAACATTTCTTGCTGCATGGTTATGATGCATTATTAGCCTCTTTTGCGTTGTCAGAACATGCTCCCCACGTGAATAACCTCTAATTAGTTACTTTGTTGATCAACAAACACCGCATTGGATTTCTCCAGCTGATGGGATAGAATTATGTTGTCAGTTATTTTTAGTAAGTTGACCGCCACTAAAAGAAAAAAAAAGCTTTGTATCTATACAAGCGTTGTTTGATTTTAATGCTACTATCTCTCTCATATCAAGTCACAAAGATGTGCGCACCACTGTGCTGCAGCTAAGATGTGAAGTATTATCTAGCTGACTTTATTACAATGTCCAGTATGAATTGTGAGGAATTGACCTAGGTCACAAGCTTATAATCATCCCTGTATATTACTTGTTATTAATCTATTCCGGAGTTGCTTGGAGCAAGCTGTAGTATTCCGAGTTGAAAAAGTGATTTATTAGGTACTATCGGAAACCTATTTTTGACTTACAAATGAAATGTATGGTTTAGATCCAGATATATGATGATGAACTCGACGACTATGTTGATTTGGAGCCGGGCACCTGTGTGCAAAACAAGGCTAAAATCAAGCTTTCGAGAAAGTTGGTGCTACAAGCAGATGTGAGTATTGGTATTAAATGTTGGCATGTTCTAGATTGTTGCATGGACGTTTTAGTGCCTGAATTTGCAGAAATGGTTTCTATTGTCTGTCTATACATGGAGACATGCACGATTTTCCATTACGGTTGTGTTGCAAATGCCATAGTTACTCAGTTCTACTGAGCCTTTTGTTTCCAGAAAAAATTGCTAGAATTCATAACAAAGCCAAAACTATAATAGCTGGTGCCCAAATCCCCTTATAGAATCCCACCTTGCAAACTCAAAGGCTGAGCTTTCCTGCACTGCTAGTGCATTAGGCTCATGAGAGCACCAGAAGCTTATCATTGGACAACACGTAGTTATGATGGCCCTATTTTAAGCCACTATTTCTCTCTCTTATCATGACAACTAAAATGCAAGTTGTCATTAAGATGAAAGCACTTTTAATAATGTTACCAGAGGGCCAAGTGTAGTGCTGCTTTCAGCAGCATGCAAGGCAAACAGGTGCCGAAACTTGAAATATATTTGTTCTGTAATAGTAACAGTTTACAGTTTGCATGCTTAAAATGCATTCTTCACAAAACTGAAATGAACGTTTAACCTAAGCTTTTCAAGCCGTTTCCCACAGTTCATCAATTATTTCAGTGCCCTATATAGTATCATGCTTGCTTGCTACTGCAGTTTTACGAGCCGAAATGCGTTAGGCCATAAACAGCTATGTTATTTACTTTAACAGGTTTCTACTAAGTTAGAAACGAGACTGTTGCACACAAGCTTTTTTGTTTTGCAGTGCACGAGCCTTGAACTAGACATAACCAGTCAGTTGCCCTGTGCCAGCCAGGCAGCTACTTCAAATATTGGTTGTCCTGAACCCACGTAAGAAATCGCATGTCTCAGCAGTATTATGCCGATGTCATTTATTGAAACCTCGAAAGCTTATACCATGGTTTGAATTCATATGTCTGTTTCAGTGCTGGCACTTCAGACATTATATTCATTGAATCACCTGTGCCTGTTGAAGACAGGCGTGACTATTTAAATTTCATATTGCCGTCGTTTGGCCATCATGAAGAAATCCTTGCAAGGGCACACCAATAAGTGGGCCGGTGCGCCGCGCCATTGTCGACAGGCTTTTCCAGGCCTGCTTCAAGCTAGCTTGGTATGTTGTGCTTTCATATGCAAGCCTGTCATTGTGTTACAATCCTGGTATTAATGATATTGGGAGGTAAAATTCTCTAAAGGGATACTGAACAAAAATAGAAAAAGAAAGTGATGAAAACATTGAAATTATGCTCAGAACACGCCACTGTTCTGATAAACAGAGTTTATTTCACGCATTTTTGAACAGTTGGCTGTATTTTTGGTGGAACATCAGCGCACGCTGGCTGCATGCCAGTGCAAGTCGTAACGTCACATTCATCGCGGCGCGTGCAGGGTGCACATGTTTCTGCCCTCCTCTTCCCTCTCTCAATCTCTCCTTCGCCTCTCACTCCCCCCTTCCAGAAAGGCGCTGAGGCGTGCGCCACCATTTAGGGGCTTTACCCCAGTCATGAGCATTGTTCGCTGCCGGTGCCATTCCTAGTGGCTTTAGGATCTGTCGTGAGAGCTACAGTAATGGGAGCTGCAGTAATGGTTAAAGACGCGGGCAACGGCTGGCATTGTTGGCATGCCCGTTTCTGGTGCATGAAACGTCACCAAACGTCACCTCTAGTTCATGGCGTGGCCGCTAGATGCGGCAGTTTGTGCACAGAGGTCTTGCGCCTCCCTCTTTTTCAATAAAGGACTTTCCAGCCATCCAAAAGTTTGTGATTTAAATCATTATTTTCTAGGGGTGTGCGAACAGTGAAATTTGATCTCGAATCGAATAGTGCCAAACAGTAGCCAAACATATTGAATTCGTATTGAATAGTGACATTTTCGTGGAGGCGAAAATGCTCGAGGCCCGTGTGTTTAGATTTAGCTGCATACGTTAAAGAACCCCAGGTGGTAGAAATTTCCGTAGCCCTCCACTACGGCGTCTCTCATAATGATATCGTGGATTTGGGATGTTAGACTCCAGGAATTATAATTAATATCGAATAGTATTTTTATATGAAACGTGTACTACCAGTTATGGCAAGACAAAGGAAAGATAAAGACGCTACGGCGCGCTGGCAACTTTATTACGCACTTGTCTGGGTTTTTTTTAGCTTTTGTGGGCGCAAGCATGTTAACAGAAGAGCGCCATTAACATCCTACAGGCTAACAGAGGGGATACGGTAACTAGTTTTTTTTTTCTTTTTCTCTATGGTCGCGCAGTACGGCTCATCTGACAACGGTAATGTTGTGCTTCATCGCCATGGGTGCTCTGGGCCCAAAAATCTTCGGGCATCCGTTCACAGCTGCGTTTTAGCTGCGCCATAGTCCTTGAGGGACCATGGCTGCGCGCAGGAACGATGGGAGCTTGCGAACGAGTGGTGCGGCGCGGAAGTGGTGACTGCAAAGCGTGAACAAATTTTTACAAGTGAAGCCGATCATTGAGGTTATCGTGGGTCAAAGTCGGGATGTTTTACGCGACCCAACTACGCGGCCTGCATGTCTGTGTTGGGTAGTTGGGTGGTTGGGTGGTTGGGTCGCACAAGCCCGCGCCTTCACAGTTCTCCCATGAGTTTTTTTTTAATGTCTACTGTAACGATGTTAGCGTTTGCTTTAGCCACCCCATAACCGAGTTGCACCATTGGACTTTGTCGTGTTTTAGATATTCACCCGGTCGAATTATTCGAAACTTCGAATACCACCTATTCGAAAGTCAAATCGAATTATTCGATTAGGTACTATTCGATTCGAATTCGAAACTCGGATATTCTCATACCCCTATTATTTTTCTCTAGTTTCTGCCGGAAAGGTCGGTTGTGTCTATTAATTTCAGCATGCAATCTTTCAATTTGGCTGAAAATCTCGCTGGCAAAAATTTTGTTCAGTATTCCTTCAACTTCGGGGTTATTCTCCAGTGTACTATTGCCAGGCTGCGCTGGCACTACATCAACATATCAACAATTTACTTACAGGTATCCATCAAAAGAGCTTTATAGAACAGCAGCCGAAAGGCTCGTCCATAAATATCCTCACCTCATCGACAGACTTGGTAGTCAAACAAGTGGCTTGGTGAGCATCAATAATCTTTTTTCTAATGATTGTCCAACTGTGCCTATCAGTTAGTCGTATTTGTTGCTGTATACCTACTTTGTATTATGAACTGGATGGTACAGTGTTATGCTCTCATTTTTTCGTTTTAAAGGGACACTAAAGGCAAATTAGTGTTTATGTTGAGGGGAAAGTTCAGTTTGAGGACGTCTAAAATGTCAATTTTATGTGCAGCACTGCTTTGTCAAAAAAAAACTAAGGCAGATGTATAAAATGATTTTCACCCATTATGGCAGCACCTAGGAAGCCTCCATTGAAAGGTGCATTGAGTTGTGCAGGCCTCATGTGAGAGTACACCCTTTACATTTGAAAAGTAGATGGTGGATCTGCTTTTCCCCGAAGTAGCTTTGCCGGTAAAAAGATACTCCTTTGTCATCTGTCACTGTGCATGAGCACCTTTCGGGAAAATGTCCTCTTACCTAGAAGACTTTAGAGTACGCGCGTGTAAGGGGTACAAGCATGAGAGCTTAACCTCGTCTTGTGTATACCGGCAGATGTGGAAATGTAGCACTTACTGGTCAGTTGTAGCATATGACAAGGTGGTATCTAAAGGTGCTGAGAGTGTAGTTTCAACGAAGTGATTTACATGTGTTCATGTTGCCTTTGAAAAGCACTGCCAATATTGCCCACCAATACAGCACTTGTGCCACTTTCCGAACAGTATGGATGTCGTCTTTCCAAACGAGTGTAGTGCCCTTCTGCAATTTAGCTCAGTTAAGGCAATCATGCCAAAAAGACTGTCTGTGAGGTGGACTTTTCACTTTAGGAGGAGTAAGTTAGCGGGAGCATAATGTTATTGGTGGGGTAAATATGCTGGACGAACAATGCTTCTGGCAAGAAACTTTCCTGTGCATCTGTGTGACAGTGTGGATTGTTATGCAGCATCCAGCTCCTCATGTGCCTCAAATCGGGCCATTTTCACTGGTCGTCCTTGTCAGATGCTCTGAAACTTGGCAGCAAAACCCACTGTTTATATCTGGCCATCCAGGATGACTCCTTGGGGAAAATATTGTGAAAGCCAAAAAAAAATAAAGATAATAAGCGCACGCTCTATCATAAATTGCAGACTTTCTGAGCTTTTTTTTCGATCGTTGAGGCATTGGGCTTTTCCACTCTCCAAACATCTTGATTCCACGTTGTATGTGTATTCTTGGCCACATAGCTCACTTGTGTTTCCTTTACGTATTGTTTAATTTGTTGCTAATTTATATAATTTACAGGAGTCGTGGGTTCTCAGCCTGCGCAATAAATTCAAAAATATGCGCAAGAAGGTAGAAAGCTGCCCACCTGAGATGATGGCGAAGCGGGAAAAAAAGCCAGAAAAAAAGGCCGCGGCAGCATGAAGCAAGCATACCCAACAAGAAGTTGTGCCGCCTCTTTGTGAGTGTTATGTTTTCATTTGACTCTGCATACCCTAAGACAACGTATACTTTGAACTTAATTATTAGTACAGTATCACAAATGCTCATTGTTACTGACAGTTCTTTGTGCTTGTATTTACACTCTTAATATGACGAGGGTGCTTATCATAAGAGTATTATTTTGTTAAGTTTCTTTTCCTTTCACTTTCTTTATTTCATGCCTCTTGATTTCTCCAGGAAATGCACGCCTGGCCTGTTACCAGGCCAACCTCCCCATGCACCAATCGGCTTCCTTTCTTACCAAAAAACTCAGTGATTCTTGTGTTTAGATAATATTCTAGTATAGCACAGCACACTACTTGTTCATCTCAGAACGAGCAATGCTTACTGAAATAATTCTCTATGGTTTGCTGATGACTCGTCACTAGTCGAGATGGAGCAAAATTCTTGGGCGAGTTCGTTTAAACCTGTAGAAGTCATTGTAGCACAAAAGAACATTGACAGAGAAGAAAACAGGACACCGCATTTTTTCCGCTCTAAGCACACTGTTTTTGTATGGTGCCAGAAACACTGGCAATAAATATGCTGTGGAGTTATCTTGCAGATTTGAAGTGGGCAGAATATGCAAATTAGAACTCAGACTTTGTTAGCATTACATGGGTAGGTAACATAAAAACTATCATTCCACAAATTTTGTGAATGAAGGATTGCAGTTGAATGGTTTGCATGTCGAGATATGCAAAGTGCACTAGCTATAAACGTTGTCGCAATTGCGATAGCAACAGCAAGTTTTGTACCCCAAGAAACTTTTGGTCACTTCATTAATTTTTCTCTAACACCAAAGCGGAAACCGTGTTTTTCAGTTGTCTCAGAGTAATACCCCTGTCACATGGCAAATCTAATGTCATTTACAACGAATGACATTAAAGGGTCCGACAATTGATTTTTCTCGACCAATCTTTTTACGGCGCGACAGAAAGCTCACCCTTCGTAGTGTTTGTAGCTGCAGTAGTTAATCCCAAAAGCACGTAGTTATTTTACAAGCAGTATTTTTCGATCTGAAAGGCTCTAAACACACATGTACCTTTCCTCCAGCAACGCTGAGAATTGATAGCGATGCCGCCAGCCCTTCTCGCGATGTGTGAAAGGTGTCATCGTTCTGCTTTCGCAAGAGTTCCTGTAACTGTGTTAACCACCTTTATAGACGTCAGACTCTGGAGTTTTGCAGACACGTAGCGCCACCTGTCGGTGCAGTTTTGGGTAGTGCAAAGTCCGGCTCCCTTGCACAGTTTGCTGTGCAACCAGGTGCAACTAGCGAGTTGGAAACAACGAATAACCTAAATATTTGGTGTGTTGGCGCATTGAACACTCAGAAAAAGAGCTACGAATTTCTCTCCGCTAGTCGGACGCGCAACCGAACCGCCATGAAGTGCGTGCCAGAACGACGGCGAAAACAGAGCAGACGCAACAGCTCCGCGCGCTACGAAGAAAGGCCAGAAAGGCTTTAGTTGGCGCTACTGTTGCGTTGTGAATTGCCACGGACGTAAAGGACTTCAGTTTTACCGATTTCCATAGCTGTTGCGCGAAGCAGAACGGCGAGAGCTCTGGATACGGGCCGTTGCGAACGTGTTTGGTAAGCGAATTACTCGCGTTCTCCACAGCCGGTCGCATGAGAAAGTGTGATAATGTGCGTCTCATGTTAGTTTTTTGACTAGCCTTGACGTAGAACCGTGGTAACCTTGACTGTGAAGCTCAGCAGAGCCTCGGACCGCGGTGCGCGCCGTGCAGATATAATGCAGACTGGTGAAGCGCGCGATAAACATCGCGCACTCCGCGACCACCCATAATCTTAAGTGGTCGTCATCACACATCATCGCGCACGTACGCATTGAAGGTTCAAAGTTCCGGCTTTAACTAGCAAATGCTAACACGTGCGTCACACAAGTAAATCACAAAATGTACGTGACCACCGTCAGGTTTTTCTTGCCCGTG
The DNA here is from genome assembly GCA_030522465.1 of Rhipicephalus appendiculatus. Taxonomy (NCBI): domain Eukaryota; kingdom Metazoa; phylum Arthropoda; class Arachnida; order Ixodida; family Ixodidae; genus Rhipicephalus; species Rhipicephalus appendiculatus. The sequence goes on along the minus strand of JALIZH010012351.1, from coordinate 58,449 downwards.
GTCTTGCGATTGCCGGAGCTATCTCGGAGGCCACGGTTTTGCCTTTCGTTGTACACCGAAAAAGTGGACACGCACGTATCACCATTTGCGGTATATACAAACGGAAGACAACCGTCAACAGTACATTCGAGGATGCGTAATAAAACAGTTCAACGCACAGGAAGCGAGAGATGGATGGAGAATGCAACTGCAAAGGCGAAAATCGCCGGGACCATTTGTGCCTGATAAAGCGAGCTTTGTACCACTGATCGTAAGAAACATTGCTCGTGTACGTAGTTCATCGCTTTGACGTATGCCCAAAATTTAACGCATTTAGGCGTTACAGAACGCACATCGGAGTGCCTCGAACTCGATGTCTTGCAACGCTCGCTTGCGAGTTGCAGCATGCCGAAATAACTGAAACATCTTTTGCATTGTAGCCGCAGTTCACTATGATGAGCTTCCTACTTTTCTGAAGCGAGGGTGGATTGACAGAAGAAGCTTTCCAGGTCCTTGATTTTCAGGAAACAGCCCTCAACACGAGTGAAAGAGGGGGGATTCTATAGTGGCCTACGCACATTCGCTTGCGGACGGCTCTCTCTGCACTACCCAGTTATGGCCAGGGCGGCGATGAGAGCGCTGGTGGCGGCGTTTTTCGCAGCGCCGCCTGGGCAGAGTCTGACGTCTATTTCGAGCTTTTCAACTATTTTTGAAAATAACAAGCTGCTACAATGAAATGATGTGGCAGTATACACCTTCCCTGTATTTATACCGCGTTGTGTGCGCCTGCACCCAAGGTTGCCTGCGCCTGTGTCATGGGTGGTTTGTCCCGGCGTCGTTACTCTCTCGATGCACGAGCCAAGCCAAGTCACCGAAAACGTCACTACGCGTATGCACGGCCGCGCCTAGTAGCAGTGCGCGTCATTTCTTAGACGAAGTGTAGGTAGAAAAATTATGTCGCTCAAAAATCTTAGCGACCTGCAAACTGCGTGCACGGTTGCATGAGCACGCTGAAAAGTTGCTCAAGACGCGCTGACGAGCATGGTATCATTACATCACTCGAAGGCAGCGCGGCTTTAATGCATACTACTAACGCAGGCCTATGTGTACATTTTTATGGAGTAATATCTTTTAATATAAAGAAGCGAACAATATTTCAGTACCCACAGAAAGATCCTCAACCACCTATAGCAATCAACGGTCACGTGACAGGGTACATCAATTCGTTTATGTATTTGCCACCAGAGGCGGCAAAGGTCATTTTTCGCGTCTTTCGATGAAGAAAAAAATATAAATGCACCTCTCACAGAAAAAACAGAGTGGGTTTGAGTCACTGCGACGCCCAATCTTTCCATCAGTGGAGTCATCTCAGTTTATGTTCAGGGCAGTTGTCGGTCCCTTTAAGCGGACCTAATGTCATTTTACCTGCGTCCTGTCACACGACCAAAACATATGTCATTTTAAAATGATGACCATGACCTTAGCCCCCCTGAGCCGTGGGTTCGGGAGAAATAAAAATACGTTACAACTTGCATGTAACATGCATGTATCCTCAAATATAATCGTTTATCACTAAAAAGGTGCTCCTAGAATATAAACGCAGCCGTTTAACACAAGTTGCCACAGCTGCACGACACAAATGAAGTCAACCCAAGATCCACTGGAAAACCAACATGGCCGACGATATGACCAGGTGTGAGTATACAGTGAACTGAAGCGTGGCCGCACGACTGACTCCCTGGCTGCAGAAATGAGACGGCGGCAGCAATTTCACGTAGTCACCACCTTGATCATCACAACACGTGCAATCGGACGATCAACACCCGCGATACAGGCAACAACGACTACAGAGCACAAATGAAACATTGGCCGGCTTCCAGGCACTGTAGTTGAGAGTAGCTTTCTATTAGAAACTTTTGTGCGAGCTATTCTGCCATGAAACCAGTAATAAGCTAATCTAGTAAAGATAATATATTTACAAATTACAAAAGTTACGTTTACACAAGTTAACAGCCATCTCCCTAAAAGTACCTGGCGTAGAGACTACTCATTCGGTCCGAAAGCGAATGTGAATGTGTTTCGGGAACTCATTCAACGAGAAATGTCATTTTCATCTAATGGCATTTAGTTTCCCCGTGTGACAGTAAGCAAATGGCATTACAAATCGTTGTAAATGACATTAGATTTGCCGTGTGACAGGGGTATAAGAAATGTCTCCTTTTATGTTTTCGAATAAAAGGAGGGCACGTAAAACGGAAGAGTGCCTCTTGTAATCTTCTGTATAGCTTAGAATAATATTTGTTTGATATATCTGACTAAACACACAGAGAAAAGTCTTGAAACTGTGCCGGCTACTTGCGAAGGTTTTTCTTCTCCGTCAGTACTAGAGATGGGCAAAGCGGTTCACCTAAGCGAACGGCTTGGAACGGCTCAGCTCACTGTAATGAACCGGTTCATTTCAACGGCTCACCAGTTCACCTAAATGCATGGAGGGGAGGATACTAGGGGGGAGCGTCACCATGGCCGTCAGGAGGGGAGGGGGAGGCAAGGTGGGCGGCCTTCGTCCCCCCTTTTTTAAACACTGCCGGAGTAAAATGGCGCGCGAGCGTTCCGTGCCTTTCCAGTCCGGCCGGGCCTTAAACTCCAGCTATAACACAGCTAATATTGGCTGCAGTTTATTTACTACATTTTCAAAAACATTCATTTTCATATAACTTTGATTTTCATATAACTAGTGTTATGAAAAACAAAGAAAATGAACAGATTATATCGGAGGATTCATGCCAATTGTCTTGAAATGGGCCAATTCTGCAATTATTCAGCTTTTCTCTGGGTGCACCGATCAGCTGTGGTCTTCCGGAATGCTTTAAAAACACTTAATTCCATCCCGAAGAAAAGCGACACGTTTCAATGAGATAAAGAGTGCTGTCGACTCATGCACAAGTGAACTTGTTTCCTCGTCTCAGAGTTGTACAAGTACAAGTTTTCGTACATCTACCTAGGGCCTCAGAAATGCAGTTATTAGCGATGGTGAATGATTAGAAAGGGACAAATGTAAAGCACACGTTCAAGCAAGCGGTTCTATGACAGTTGTAAACCTGAAACTGTAGTTACGTCGCATGTGCTTGATGTCCGATGCTTGTTCGTACAACGACGTAAACATAGCATCGTGTCCCTTTGAAGTCAGTCATTTTTGAAAACATTATCTCTTTCCCCACAGCAGAAAACAACTAATCGGTATGGACGTGAATTCAAATTGACACAATGAAAACCACGACGGAAAGGGCATGCTCACCTGTCGTTCATTTGGGGGGCCGGCACCATCTTCCGGGATCTGTTCTTAAAGTATTCGAGCAACAAAGCGCGATGCACGAACAGCGCCAGTCTTAAAACATCATGGCGCAGAAGCACACAGCGAGCGAGCACCATGAAATGGATGAACGAAGACAACCAGCGCACGCTTTGCAATTGCCAGGCATGAAACTTTTTTGAATGAATTTTGAAGCCGCCTGCGCCAGCAGGACAGCGGAAAGTGTGGTTCTCGTCGAAGAGGGGATTGATCCCGGCAGAGAGGGGGTTGACGAGAAGTGGGAGGAAAGAGAGATCACAGATTTTAATGCGTATCCCATTGCTTAGATGGCGATTCAATTCTGATTTCCTGCACTGCCAATGGATGGCGCGAAAGTCGCACTCAGCGGAAGATCCAGCGTACCCCTCTCAAGGAACGTAAACTTGAAAAAACAGAACGGTTCAACCAACACCTGGTGGCGTCACGGCTCAGCGGAGGATCCAGCATAGCCGCTCTCTCACGGTACGTGAGCGGTACGGACCGAATGGTTCGAACCAACACCAGGCAGCGTTGGTGCATCACGGCTCACTGAGCACGTGAGAACCGGCTTTCCCCCCTCTGCCAAAGAACCGCCGCTCACTTTTACTGAGCGGCGGATCACTCGTTCTTCAGAAAGAACCGCTCAAAAGATCCCGGCTTGCTCCTGAGCGATCAATCTCTAGTATGCTACAACGGGGGACAAAACTGGAAGCCGTCCAGGGTCTGTCTTTGTAAACACCAAGAGGGTCTATTGCAAGGCCAGTGCACTTCATATCTCTACAGTGCTACATGCTAAATGTAGTCTTGTAAGTCACTGAGAACGAAAGCCAAGGCGATGGTATTGCTATTATTAGGCTGGAATAACTCCATGTTTTTAAAGCTTTGGCTCAGCAATCTTGTTTGCACATTGCAGGACTCCAGCCATCTGATCGTCTATGGTGAGACTGCCGAGTCAGTGGAGAGACACAACCACTGGCTGCAGGTTAATGCAGCTTCTGCCGGCGAGAGTGACTTAAGGCCACGGCTTCTGGCCACTGCACAGGCTCGGCACGAACACCTCCGAAGCCTCACGATTTCGGAGGCGTTGGTGCTTTTTCCCTTCCTGGCATCAGAGGCTTCGGTATGCCCCCCTTTGTGTGGTGTTTGGGAAACTTGTGGTAATGCTCTTGCTTTTTCACTTTCAGTTGCTGCTGGAATTTGATATTCTTTTTAAGAAGAATATCGCAGAAGATTTTGCAAAAGATTGCCAACAGCTCTGTGATGCTGTACTGGAGTACGCCACCGATGTGGAAATGACAGCCCTCACTCATGCAGCTAGAGGTGAAACACCCAAGTGCCATTTAGATGCATGTGGATGCTGATAAAGGCATTCAAGCACTTTTGCATGCTTTTATCTATTACCACTGGTCTGAGGCGACAACTGAAGGAAACAAGGGGCTCAATTTTTTGGGGGGGTCACAACTGTATGATGTGAGATTGAGAAAGTGTAGGCAAAATTAAAGGGGCCATGACACAGTTTCCCAACAATTATAAGGGCCTCCTCGCAGCCAGAGTGGTTTTGGGCATTGTGAAAGAGTAGTTCAGTAATACAAGACAAATCGTTTTGCTCTTTAGTGTCCCTTTAAGGGAAGTGCACGACCAAATATACTAAAATTTTGCCTGCTTATTTGTGAACGCACAAGGATTAACCACCACATCACAGACCAATGATTGCAAATTGGGTTTCATGGCCCCTTTGATTGCTATGTTTGATTGCAGTTTGCAAATAATTTGAACAAAAAAAATCAGGCTGCTGGTGAGAATCAAACTTGCATCTCTGTACTGTGCATATGACGTTTTACTGATTGAGATACTGCAATGTTGTCCCACTGGCCAGTTTTTGTGGTTTGTGCATTGCAGGACTAGGCGTAAAATTTTACGTGGCCAGCCTCGGCCATGTTGGTACGTGGGCGCAGGATCAGGCAGCTGATGCCAGTGGCATGACACGTGCTCCACTCAAAATTTCTTTGTTAGTATGTGGCCTGCCCAGCCGTGCTCTCCCATCCCCAGTCTAGTTTGTAACCCCTTTCCTACCCAGGAAAAAAAAGGCTGGCTACACCCCTTGTATAACACTATGACATTATGACTTGAAGCCATGAAGTGGTTTCACGAGATATCGTGGTGATTCACCTTATTTGTGCATACATTGGAACCCCAATTATAGGAACTTTGAGGGGACCATGCAATAAATATGATATCTGGGTGCAGTACAATAGAAGAAGGAAGAATTATAGGCAATGGTGCTCAGTTTTGCAAAAAAAAGTACAGACTGCTTGAATAAGCCCACGGCACTAACCTGAACTGTTCCAAAGAAATTAGATTAAATTATTAAAAATTATTGGAATTATTAAAAAAAAGCAATTGGGGAAGGTGTGAGTGGTTCCGGTAACCGTAAAGAAAAAAATCGAATCTAATGAACTTCTTTTCGATAAAACGAGTCCGAAAATTACCAGTGTATAAAAACGAAACCAAAACCACATTGGCAACAGCCTGCCGTCCGAAGTGTCAGATGCAGTGTCATTGCCATCCCAAATAGCTGGCAGACTGCATCTTGGCAGAGCGCAACTTAGCTGACTGAGCGTGTCGCATTTCTTCCCAATGAAGTGCATTGGCTGATGTGCCCCTGTTATTATTAAAGGTCATGTCAAGGGAATGTTACTTTGCGTGCTGAAGATAGCTGCATCACGTTCTTGCTTGATCAAGGCCTGTGGCTGAGTATCGCAAACAAACGGAGATCTTCAGCTGTATGTTGACCAGGAAATGCTTCGATCGGCCAAAAATGTGAAACAAGCTTGCCGATTAGCTGAAGCTACTCTGTGCGGATCAGGCTTGTCAAGGTAACTGAACTTATGCATCTCTACAAGTGCAAATCAACAAATGCAGAAGAGCCAAGTGAACAGGATGGATGCTAGATGTCGACTGAAAGTTTGCTTACTTAAAACAATGGAAATGCACGAACATGTGCAAAATCCATCAAAGGTGCTGTCAGCGCTGCTAACACAGATACCTGCAATGTTGCTCCGGGAAGGTTTTTTCCCTTGTCATGCAAAGCCAGTGAAGGCTGTGCTCACATTTATCTGCTTCTAGTCTGATGCAGTAAGCCTCGCAGATTTCACGAGCTTACCGAGAAGCAAAGCTGTGCAAGATACGGGTGCCCCTAAAGTTAGGTTGGCTGCACAATAAAGCACGCCACATATTTCATTGAATGCAAAATAGGTTTTTACGTCAGTGAACTTAAGTTGATGTCTAGCACCCATCCTGTTTATTTGGCTCTTCTGTGTTTGTTGCTTTACTGTTGTTAAGGTGCGCAAGTTCAGCTACCACCAGCAAGCCCTAATTTCTGCATTGAATTGTCAAGGTAACGGCTCTGAGATGTGCACCTTAACAGCTCAGCGGCTTAACAGCTCTGGAAGTAACCTAGGGCAAGGAAAACTGCATTACAGTTGAAAAGGATTGTGCCAGAATAATAAAATTTTCTAAGAAGGCATACTGTACCTGTCCCTCTCTCGCTTTCTTTCTAATCGTCAACCTAGGGCACGTCAGTTTTCATTTCACACCCACGAAAATTTGGTAGGCGTTGAGCAGTATCGAGTGAAAAGAGTGATGTTTTTTCTCGGGATAGTACTAGAGTTGTTGTACTATGTAAGGTTGATGCAAAGTTACGTCGGATGATTCAGTTTTTTTAAATACATTATTTCTATGGGGGCATTGCTGGGACGCAAACTGGTGTGTTGCAAAATGTGGGTTGTCACAAGACGACGGAACGACATATAATCAAGGTTCCACCTGTATCAATTAAACGTAACTTCATTTTTCCTAATGATCTCTGTGCCATCACTGTCACGTCACATCTTTCTGACAAATGGCAAGCTTAATTCTCCAAGAACTTGTAGCATTGCAGCTGATGCATTCAGTGCCTTTTGCGTGTGTATGCTGGATGGCTTTCTTGTGAACATTGCCCTTACATGAACAAAGCTGCATCATTTCATTATATGGTGGAACCTCGATTACATCAACATCCCCTGGTTGTGTAACAACACACATTTTGTGAGAAACCTCGATTATACCATGCAATTTTACGCCGACCCCACCTCATACATTGCTTCGCCTGTACTGTTCGAGAGAGCAAAAAGTACTCAAATCGAACACACACGCCCTATTTCTGCTGATTCAAAATAAAAATTAACTGGTTCATAATGATACCAGCGTAGTGACATAAAATGGGTGTGCCCGTATGTTGACGACTAAAAGAAAAAAGAGAAAAATGGCACGACAAGACCTTTCGCTGTCGCAACCTTCACCTTTTGCCCAAAGCACTGCTTTCTTGCCTGTTATGATGTGGGACTTCAACGTGCTAGCGGATATGAAAGGATAAAGCAGGGTAATGGTGTGCTAGCTTATAGTTAGAGGATTAAAGAAATTTTTGTGCAATTATGTTCGAGGGACCACATACCTTCATAGCAAAGCCATTGAATGATTACTTAGAAAATGTTTTTAGGGCCCCTTTAACAATATCTAGAGATCCGAGAACTTAACTCCACTTACTGTTTCCAGACAACCTCATTCTTGCAACTCTGGAATTTGTAGCTGGGCGCTGCAATGAAGTGCTCGCAGCTATTTTGCTGGAGGTGAGTACTTAAATGCACGTAAACATGTCAGTGTGATTTGCACTAATGATGTAATTGCATATACTGTAGAATCTTGTCTATAATTTTTTTAAAGAAATGCAAGAAAAATGTGCTATGTGCAGCAATGTATGACCCAATACACTCAACTGCTGTTGATATCCGTATAATGTGAAGTATCATGCAAATCTTTGGCTTGAAAAGCCAACACTGGTCAAGGTAGTGGGGCCTTAGCAGCCAAAGACACACATTGTCTTTATTGTGGCTTTGGCAAGCTTACATCTGCTCTTTGAATTCGGCCTGGGTTAGCAGCGCCACTAGGGCATTTGGCTGAAGGTTTTGACATGGCAGGGAACTGTGGCGCGTTAGATTTCTCGACTATTAAAGACATGCAGTACGTTTCCAATGACACTGTGCCTTACGGGCAGTCAGATGTGAATATGCTTATCGTGGTGGAACACAGTGTGCAGTGACAATGAAGGAAGAAATTTGTCAGTAGTACAAAAGAAAAATGCTTGTGCCAGTGTTTTCATGTAACACGGGACGGGCATGCAGCTACTGCCGGGAAACTGCTGTAGTAGGCCAGTACTTCTCTCTGGTGTCTGTGCCATGCACCTTTTCTTGTTCAAACTAGTCTAGCAGCTGGAAAACAATGATTGAAGTTTGGAAGTGCGTTGTGCATTGCTGCCAAGGGAACTTGTTTTCTGAGGGCATATTAGCAGCTAAGAAAAACTGCATATGGCCCTTTCTCGTGTTATCAACTGCAAATATTGGCACCAGGACAGAACTGAATCATATCAATGATGTTCTGCTGTATACTTAGCTTACTAGTGTTGAGTGCTCTGTGACAAAATATAAGTGTGAAATTTTTATGGCTGTTGTCAGTCATAGCCTGAGAATTAGTTGAAGACAGAGGTCGGCAAACTCGCTCATTAGTCTACTCAGATTCACTCAGACTCTGATCAGGCCGTGAGTGAGCTTAGTAATAAGTTGGCGAATTTGAGTCCGATTGAAAAAATATTTAGCGAGTTGGTGTTGAAGTGAGTTCGGATGAGAAAAGTGTTGGTGAGTCTGCGTCCGAGTGAGCCATAAATACAAATATATTTATTGAGTGAGTCTGAGTGAGCTGCACTCTTTTTGCCGACCTATGGTATATACTGATCTTCAGCATTAATCTCTGCCTTATGTCGGCTCACGTTTATACGTCTACTTATCATAGGTAGGAAAAGAAGTGGAGCTCACTCCGGCTAACTCAAGAAATATATTTTGTGTTTATGGCTAACTCGTACTCTTACTCACCAAAACTTTCTCTACCAGATTACTTAGACTCACTATATTTTTTCTCAGTCGGACTCACTCGGACTCAAACTCGCCAGAATATTACTTAGCCGGACTCATGAGTCAGTGATTCGACTCATCAGTGAGTTTCCCGAATTATAGTGGAAGATCACGATATTTTATAGTATCAATGATATGGCCCCTGTTCTGGCATTTAGCAGGGCAAATACCTGGCTCAAAAACCTCCTGTTCATTGATTGGACATATTGTACTAAATTATCATGCCTCTAGCAAAATACTGTAATCTCAGTTAGTGCATTTGCTCTTTCCTCTGCAGAAGGACATACCGCTCACGCCCTGCCTACTCAAGGAAGTGGATGGCCGATTATCCCTGTACATAGACAGGGAGAAAATATTAGAAGCAACATCACTCCTCGGGGGCATGTCATGCCTATTTGCATCTTTTTGGGTGTTCAATGTTGAATACCCTAAGAAAGCACATAGGGTGCTTACATTTTTTGAGCATGCATTTTTGGGGCTGAGCCACACGAAACCGCGCGTAAAGGCGTTAGAAAGGATAAACTTTTTTAGAGGATGCGTGGCTCCTCTGGCCCAGTGCTTGTAGTGCTGTTTGTGCTTTCCTTTTATTGAATGTGGTGGTACTAGAATTGCCACATTACCACTAGAAAAAAAATGGCAATTAGGGGAAGGGGGGATATGGATACAGGTGTTTAAAAATAAATGCAATGTACATATGCCATTTATTTGGGATGTAAAGCTCTAGCAATTACTATGAAGACCTGTCATTCATGGCCACAAGCCAGCCCTTGTTCTCAGGTTGAGATCTTCATAGTCTTTTGGAACAGACACTGTCGTAATTTTCGCAGTTTTGGAAGTGTAGAACTTTAAGGGGAGATGCTACTCGAAAAAAAGTTTCTTAATCTGTAGCGTAGGAAAATGAAATTTTTGCTGTTTACAGAAGCTTTTGTGCTCATTTCAAATATGTAATCAGTTTTATAGTAAGTTGCATAGTTTTTGTTTTTTACCATGACAATGTGTAAAATATAGTTCTTTTTGTAGACACTTTTTTTGCCAGTAAATGTATATGGTTCTGACCCATTATTGGCTCATATTGCTGCACATTATCTGTAGAATGCAAATAACCATCAAGAAAGTGTGTATAAGACATTTTAATGGACAAGAAAAATTGTAATGTGAGAAGTCTTGGAAGGCTCAGACCATACTAATTGCTTATTTTAGGTTCATAATAATTATATAGGTGATATCAAGTTTTAAAGTAGATACTTGCACTCTGCACATGTTAAGAAATATGTGGGCAAAATTTCATCCTGATCTGGCTATCAGAAGTACCAAGAACATGATGTAAAAAATCATGAAGTTACCCAGAATTGTATCTCGAGGAAAACGCATTTTAAAGGTATAAGAGAAAACTCATCTATGCCACAAAGATATGTTTTTTTAAATGATTTCTTCCATCAAGAGAGTTTGGGAATCATGGTTATTTTGAGCATGTGGCTTTGGTGAACTGATCATGCGAAATGCAACTAGCAGCCAGGTGACAATTTCCAGGGGACTCTAGACAATGAGCTCTTTTTAGTTTTTAGTAGCCACCTTGTGCTCTTTAAAAGCGACTTTAAAGGGACCGACAACCAATTTTTATGGTGCCTATTTTTTTAGCACAACGGAAAGCTTACCGGTCAGTGAGTTTAATCACGGAATGGTAAAGTGGAAAACGTCACGAAACATTTGTAATCAAAATTTTTCTCTCTGCAGCGAATATGCAGTCGTATACTCACATGCTGCAAACAGTGAGCGCGATAGCCGTTCGTGTTCGAGCGCGCTGGTTTACTGCGCATGCGCCGCGGCTCGACTTGGTCCGCTGGCGGCGGCGACAGCAGCGCCGCTTCTCATCGTGCAACTCCTTTTACGTCGTAAGCAGCACAGAATTGAGCGGGGCTGGATAATAATATACATATTTTAATTTTGAGGACTGGCGCCCATGACAGCATCAGGCTACGCGACTACGTACAGTAAAGTGACTGACTCCATATTCCATAATCCAGCTTCAAGGCTCTTCCGCTAGGCTGCGCGACATGACGGCTTTTGTCACTTTTAAGCATGATTTAAAAATATAAATCCTAGTCACAACGTGAAAAGAATGCTGGAATCTGTCACTACATTTCATGGTCTTGTCATTTCTACTAGGATCTAATCACTCGTTCTGGCCAGTTGGTGCCTTTAACCTCTTTCGAGTTTAATTACAATGTTCGATTTTTTTTTGTCGTGAAAGTAGAGAAACTAAATTTGTGAAAGCAAATAAAAACCAAAAATATGTAATTTTGGAAAAAACTTGCTTTTTTTCGACTCGCATCTCCCCTTAAGGTCATCATACAAGCACATAACTACTGATGTTGATTTTTCGCTATATTTGGAGGAATCTTACTTCGAGGTTTTAGGTGCACAAGATAAAAACTGGTTGAAAACTGCGTGACAGTTTTGTTGATTAATGAAAAATATTTAGTATCTTTGAAGTTGCTGAAGTTACACTGATAAAATGCAGCAAAAGAATAAGAACTGCGATACATATTTCAAAGTGCACTTTTCATATTTTGGTGATGTTGATGGAACAAAATTTCCTGAAACTTGGTATGTTAAATCTCTGGCATCCTCGTAAGACAATGTACTTCGTTTTTACCGATTAGGAACAATGTAGGCACTTGTCAACACTGTCAAAATCTATGACATGACAGCGGGTGGGGCGGAAACTTCACAGTGGCTTCACCATCTGCATTGTCATTCACGCTTTCTCACTTACCAAGTGTTTTCTGGCTGTAAGTGTGGTAATCTTGATATTGTGAAAGAGTAATTTACTAATACGAGAAAAATTGGTTTTCTATATTGTGTCCTGTTAATGTGATGTTTTAAGATGCCTCCTGCTTTCTCTGCTGCTAGTCAGGTTTCGTGTTTCATTGATTATTTACTTATTTTTGTATGTGCAGTGTCTGTAGTGCCATGACGCTTCATTGCTTTACAGCACAATGGTTGCAGTCTATGTAAAATATGCCTGCTATGTGCAATATTTGCAGTGCCATTGAGGTTTCACAGCCTTAAAGCGATGCTGTAAAGGGGAGTAACAGTAGTTGCTGCTCTGAGATGTGGAACATAGCTTCCAGAAGTTGTCATCTCGACTAGTCTGCATTTATTTATTTATTTATTTATTCATACTACCCTACAGCGCCTGGTGGCATTACAGTGGGGTCTTTCATAACGCTGTCTTCAAAAGTGGCACTCTTATTACTTGCCAGTACTTTCATTTTCCTGATCATTTAGTTTCAAAGTGCAGTAAGTGTCAAAATCTTCCTTGGTTCTTCCTGCTTTAGCCCTCTTGCACTAGTCAGTATAAATAAAAAAAATGCGTGTACTTTTACTGTTTCTTTTACCGCTTGCAGTACCGCAAAGTTCAGATGGGCACATTGGGATGCCACATGCTCTGTTGTGACGAATACAGTCATTGCATTGCTCCGTGTTTAGGCACTTGTGTCAGGTGTGAATGTATTTCATATGGTCTCAACATAACCTGCAGCCGGATGAGTTGCTTTCTGTTCATACTGTGCGGGTTGCGCCATTAACACATGTACAAGAATTGTGATCTTTTTTGATGTAACTGACATCAATATAAATGACATCTACTCGAGCGCCGATGCTGCATTGGACCATTAGCTACCCTTTTAGGCATTGCAGTTTTCTTGATGTGCCGGGTGAGCCTGCAGAATGCACACTAATTAATATATGCTTGAACATCCATTCACCTTTGCTCAAATCAATGCTTTGCTCAAAGCCAAAAAATGCGGCATGGGCAGCTCGTCACTGACGGCTGTGGTGCTCTGCGGCTGACCTGAAATACACGAGTTTGATCTCAGTCATTGTGTTCGTGTTTTGACCCAGGTTAAGTGCGAGACACCTGTGTACATATATTTAGGGGCATGTGGTGCAAATCACTTGACGTGGTCTAAATTTCTGGAGGCTTTCACTGTGGGCCTCAAAATATTGTATGCAAGTGATCGCAATGTTGTCTGTTCTTTTGAGAACCATCATTTTTGAGGGGTTAGCATTCTTCAGATACTGTGATCATGTGCATATGATGACTTCACAATGTGCAATAAATTTTCTTTGTGCAAGGCATTACTTTGTTTACATTTGTTTGTGTCTGCTAACTGGGAAACCTATTGTGCATTGCCCAGTCTGGAAAATCAATATTTAAAATTTTGAAATATGTATACTAGCTGATGCATGTGAACAGATACCTCCTCGATGGATGTAAACAAGTACTCCCATAACTCCCTACAAAGGCTCCTCGGTGGATGTAAACATATACTCCCATAGCTTCCCACAAAAGCTCCTCGGTGGATGTAAACTAATACTCCCATGGCTCCCTGCAAAAGCTCCTCGGTGGATGTAAATAAATACTCCCATAGCTCCCTGCAAAAGCTCCTCGAAGGATATCAATACATACTCCCATAGCTCCCCGCAAAAGCTCCCCGATGGTTATAAATATATACTCCCATAGCTACCTGCAAAACCTCCTCGATGGATGTAAATATATACTCCCATAGCTGCCTGCAAAAGCTCCTTGATGGATGTAAACAAATACTCACATAGCTCCCTGCAAAAGCTCCTTGAAGGATATAAATACATACTCCCATAGCTCCCCGCAAAGGCTCCCCCGATGGTTATAAATATATACTCCCATAGCTGCCTGCAAAAGCTCCTCGGTAGATGTAAACATATACTCCCATCGCTCCCGCAAAAGCTCCTTGATGGATGTAAACAAATACTCCCATAGCTCCCTGCAAAAGCTCTTCGAAGGATATAAATACATACTCCCATAGCTCCCCGGAAAAGCTCCCCGATGGTTATAAATATATACTCCCATAGCTACCTGCAAAACCTCCTCGATGGATGTAAATATATACTCCCATAGCTGCCTGCAGAACCTCCCCGTTGGATGAAAACAAAAACTCTCCTCTGTCCATCCAAAAACCCCGTCCTGTTGGGGAGTAAATTTTTTACTCCCTCAGGACGGTGTTTTTAAAACCCCCCATCAGGGCGTGCGCTAGAGGACAAGTCATTTACTCCCATCTCGGCTTATTTTTGCTAACAGTACGTCTGCGACGTTTGCAGGGCGGTTCGGCTTCGTCATCTGAAACAGACGGCAAAGCACTTTCGGTATTATGTCCTGAGGACGTCTCAGCGTCGCCATCACCTACCTGGACTCCAACGCCAGGAAGAGCCGGTGCTGGACCCTCGCCATCATCGCTCGAAGAGTCCTCGCTTGAGGAGTTGTCGGTCGAGGAGTCGTCCCGCCGGGTCCATTTCTTCAAGCACTCCTCAAGCAGGACGCGGCGGTGGAGACTCAAGCTGTTTCGGATCTTCTCTTGAGCCTGCGAAATAGTATCGTTCACGTTCGGTGAATCATTGATGGACATGACGATGTACTTACGGGGAGCGATCTTTCTTTTTTTTCCAACGCAGCAAGAAGCACACGTCCGTTCACGACGGAATTCACCAGCCGACTGAAGACTGAGCTCTTCCCCCTATCCCTTCACTCAAGAAGTGACGTCACTAATCGTGCCCACCCATAAGCCCCCCTCCCCTCGCGCACCGATGTCAGAACAGGTGCTGGTTGGCTAGAAAGGTTTCGGCGGCCGGATATATTTGCGTAGGAGCGTTGCGTGTGTCTCCAATGAAGCGACAGAAAATTTTGAAAATCGTTATGCCCTGAAATGTATATCGTACACTCAAGGAAACGTGCACTGAGCCGGTGGCGCCGCGGTGCGGGAGGGAACGAAAGGAATTGGCGTGCTCCGTGCAGCAGCCGACCCATGAGCGGAGCCGTGTCAGGTTGTTCGCGGTGCTTCGCAATGTCGCGTATAAATTGCGGTGTCGTAAACTGTGTCAATAACTATAACTGTGCACCTTGAACAAAGTTTTGCCGTTTCCCGCCGTTACCATGCTTCAGAAATCGGCGGGAACACTGGATTAGCGTACGCCGCGTAAAGCAAGTGATTCCGCGGGTAGGTTTTTAAGTATATGTTGTAGCTAGTTCGCTGTGAATTTACTCCACGTAAGTTAACTGATATTTTTACAGTGCTGAAGGAACCGAGTGGCAGCCGGCAGCGTGATTTCGAGGCTGCAGTCAACAATTCGTTTGCGGAAAGCCATCAGATCCAGCAATTCTCATTCGTACGCTGCCGCTGTTTTTCCTCTTTTGCTGTTTGTCTATGGTGCAGTTCGCAGACTGCGCAGTTAGTAAATAGTAACAGTAAGGAAGAAGCCCCTCAAGCCAGGCCAAATGTGTCGCGAATCACGAGAATTTCAAAATTATTTCCCCTTGTACTGCCATTGCTCTTGACAGCGCACTGTGCGTGAAAGCGAAGCCGCGCCACGCCGTTCCATTGCGCCACGTGATATCTGAGACTCTTTGCCAAAATGGCTAATGACGGCCCCGTCTGACAATAAAAATTTCGGGCTGACTCCATGGCTAGTTTGAAATATCTTTTTCTGGCACTTCTACCCAACCTTCTTGCTATCGCCTGATAAAATAGAATATGTCATCTCAGCAGATGAGTGCGCGCTCCCGCCAGTGGGATGGTGCGACTGAAAAGAGTGGGTGAAGGTGTTGTCCGCATGTAGGCAAACGAATAGCATGCGACCCAACGTCTTTGCTGACGTTGCGCACACTTTATAATGTTGAAGCGCAGCGCGCGTCAACGTGTCAACTTTGCAAAAAGGTAAGTTATCCGAAAATAAATTGTAGCTGGACTGTCCATCTTGTACAAGATTTAGATGTTCTCAACCTGCACTGGCACTATTGTCACCTATATTAATCAATTTGGGTCTGCCGCTTCAACGTTTAGTGTTCCTACTGAGTTGTAGGTCCAACTTTTCTTTGGGGATGGAGGCGAAAATGCTTAAGGCTCGTGTGGTTAGATGTAGGTGCGCGTTAAAGAACACCAGGTGGTTGAAATTTCCGAAGCCCTCCACTACGGCGTCTCTCATAATCATATCGTGGTTTTGGGACGTTAAACACCATCAATTATTATTATAGCTGTCCTCCGGCAAGAATACTATACCTCTTTTCAGACTGCATCCGCGCGCGGAAGTTTAAATAATTTATTCATTTTGCAGCTTACCCGTTGCTTCAATATCAAAGGAGAAGCATAAATATTGTGTTCTTATTTCTATACTTTTTTTATGGCAAACAATGTTATGTAGAGCACATTTAAACTGTATTCATGATGTCGTTTTTTTTTATATTGGGACTATTAAGTTGAATTGAACGCTACTGCCGCTATCCTTTAGCTTGAGTTTCAGTTCCTTTTCAAATCTACCCAACGGCAACCAAAGAATAATAGTTTTTCCTTTGTTAACGTTTGGGTGGTGCGCAGTCTTCCCCCTATAAAAACGGGTTGAAGATTCTTACGGACCTCAATAAATTGTATTACCTACCTACCTACCTACCTCGTGTTTTTGCCGCTTGTGTCTCCCCTAACTTACCACTAAATCACAGCTGTATATATACCGGTCCGTCTATAAATGTTACGCATTCATTAATTAACGTTGTGCACTGAATAATAATACTTGGGTCAGCGAAAGAGTACAGTGCTTGGCAATTGGAACGTAATACTGGGAACGCGTGGCTGCTGGCGGCGAAGGTGAGGACGAGAGCGTTCATGACACATGGTGACTGCATTCGGCAGACAGTCGTTGTCTGTGGTTCTCGGTGGCAGCCAAGGGCGAGAGACATACCGACCAATCCAAGACCTGCGACCCTGGAGGAGTGGCTGGCGGACTCCTCCCTACACATCATGAATGCATTATACTCGGACATTTGAAACTTCTAGGCGCGTCTGATGGCTAGGCCTTGGCTTTTTTAGGGGCGAAGCTCCTTAAGCCGTGGGTTGTGCGTCCTCGATGTATGTTGTAGGTAGCCACCTCTCGTTTAGTTCTTGGAATGTCCGCTAGATGGCGGTACTTGTATATGATGAATATATTTAGAGGCGATGCTTCATATGGCATCACCTCAGCGGTCCTCGGTTGTCCATGCATTCTGAGTAGCCAGTAGGCACTGGATTTCGACCTCAAGGTAGCGCCGGTGTGAGATGTCTCCTGTGCGTGATTAAACAATAAAAAATTCACAACGTACATGTAAAATTAAAGTGAGCTGCGAGTCGCCATGACTCTCATCGACCCTTTAGTATAAATGCGCCCGATCTCACGTCATTGATGATGTACTGCGCAGAATTCGCGGAAGATTACCGGTTTACCGACGCACCTCCGAAGCTTCTCCCGCTCATCATCATTCACTCCGTGGATATGGTGTCGTCGTCTCCAGTTCTCGTCTCGTTTCCGAGAGGGCGCTGTCCTATAGACATCCATACACTATGGCGGTTGGGTGAAAGTACGCTAGATGGCGTTGGCGGTGCAGCTGCTCTCCGATTGCGCGGACCGCCGTACGGAGTGCGCTTGCCGGATCGTGCTGCTTGGCGGACCATGGACGACGACCGGTCGTTGAAGTTTGAATAAAATTTCACACACACTATCGCTTTGATTACTGCTGGGCGAAACCACTGAAGATTTCACGGTGTAACCATGATTGCTTCAGTCACCATAACTCTCATCGACCCTTTAGTATAAACGCGTCCGATCTCACGTCGGTGATGATGTACCGGGCAGAATTCACGGAAGATTCACGGTTTACCGATGAACCTCCGCAGCTTCGCCCACTCATCATAATTCACTCCGTGGATATGCTGTGTTTTAGATGTGAAGCATCTTATGGCGAAGCTTAATCCGGTGGTGGTGTGCGGCGTGGCCTCCCTTACTGCGCATGCGCAAACCCTTTAAAAAAATAAAAATAAAAAAAAACCTCTCCTCCCCCTCTCTCTCCTCTAGGCATCCCTCCCCGCAGCAACCACACCCTCACTGCGCATGCGCCTCCCCTCCCTCTCTCCCCCTCCTATGCTCCCCCCCTCTCTCCTCTGGGCATCCCTGCCTGGGCTCCCCACTGCGCATGCGCGTCCCCCTCTCTCACCCCTCCTACGCTCCCCCCTCTCTCCTCTGGGCATCCCTGCCTGGGCTCCCAGTGCGCATGCGCGTCCCCCTCTCTCACCCCCTCCTACGCTCCCCCCCTCTCTCCTCTGGGCATCCCTGCCTGGGCTCCCACTGCGCATGCGCGTCCCCCCCTCTCTCTCTCCTCTCCTACGCTCCCCCCTCTCTCCTCTAGGCATCCCTGCCCACAGCGTCCACACCCCACTGCGCATGCGCGTCCCCCCTCTCTCTCCTCTCCTACGCTCCCCCCTCTCTCGCCTCGTGACGCCGACGCAGGCAGTGTCTGCTAGCGAGTTTCTTGGTTGAAAAAACCGACTGCTCGCGCTGCACAACCGTTCACTGTCCATCGCGTATATATGGCAATGGATCTTGACCTCCAAGGTGGTGCCGGTGGGAGATTTCTCCTGTGCGTTGTTGAACAATAAAAATTCGCAGCGTGCGCGTTAACTAAAAGCCGACTGCGGGTCTCTGTGTACAGTCGGAATCTTCTGTCTCTCATTGCCCATTAGCAGCGATTGGCATGTTCCAGTAGGAAACAAAACAAAACAGTCATTTGGGCTAGTTGGTGCCGATTCATTTTAAAAGGAAAAAAGGTGGGGCGCACTACGGAACAGGGACAAAGCAGAAGACGACAACACAGGCGCACTGTGCGCCTGTGTTGTCGTCTTCTGCTTTGTCCCTGTTCCGTAGTGCGCCCCACTTTTTTGCTTTTAAAAATGATCCAGTAGGAAACACCGCTCCATCACTGCGTGCTTTGCGCCTCCCCAGTTTTCTCTCCTGTGCAACGCTGCGATAGCGCCAGCGTCAACGCCACGGCCAGTGTAAGCGTTAGCGCCCGCTGCTTCACGTCTACACATGGTTCCCTTTAGCGGGAGATGGTGCAATTTTTTTTTATTAGGGAAACCGGACTGGGGTTCGTTTAATTTTAATAAAGTTGTTCTCTCTCTCCCTCGGTGGCGCCGGCGGAGAGCTGCAACCGTACGTAACGCGCGCCTTCTAGTACAGCCATTTCGCGCGGCACGTGAGTGTATACAGCGCGGTGTATCGAAGGCGTGGTTAGCAGAATTTTGCCGGCACCACCAAAAACCACAGACTGAACGGCTGTCTAGCGGATGCAGTCACCACGTGTCACCAGTGTTGTATGTGTTACCGAAAAAAAACTAACTAAATACTTTGCGCCTTACTCAAACAAAAAAGGAACGCCTTATACCGCCCTATACGTTACCTACAAAAAAAAAATAATAACGCGTTCCCGTTACCGAAAAAAAGTAACGGCCATTACCTCTGTCGCTACTCCACAGTCATATGTGTTAATCAACGTGTCTTTCCGGCAGGAACCCAGAATAAGAATTGTTTAACTCTCAAATTTATGTTTCACATAAAACTTGTAACCAAAACAAGGATTATGCTCAAAATGCTCATTAACGAGAATCATTTGCACAAGTGTACCGGACTTTAGCAATGTTGGTGGCTTGAACTTGTGATGTTACATGTGATGACTTCTTCCTCTGTGGCAACCCAGACGACGCACCAACAGAACCACTAAACTACAATGCAACACTGGAGTACTACCGACGGTGCCGTTATACAAATCCTCCTCCTCATCCTTAACTTAAAGGGATACTGAACAAAAATTTGAAAACTGACGAAAATATCGAAATTCTACTCGGAAGAAGCCACTGTTCCGATAAACAGAGTTTATTTCACGTATTTTTGAACAGTTGGCTGTATTTTTGGTGGATTCTCAGCGCGCGGCGGCTGCACGCGAGCGCGAGCCTGGACGTCAGATTCTCCATGGCGCATGAAGGGTGCACGTGTTCCTGTCCTTCTCTTCCTTTTCTCCACCTCTCCTTTCTTTCCAATCTCTCCCTGTAACAAAAGCACGGATGCCTTACCAAGGCCGGGAGCATTGTTGGCTCCCGTACTGGTTCTGGGAAACATAGTGCGAGCTAGGCGGGTTGAGAGACGCCGGCGACGGCTGGCATTGGTGGGATGCCTGTTTCACGTCACACCCTCTAGTTCACGGCGCAGCCGCTAGACGGGGCGGTTTGTGAAAAACTCATTAAATTCATTATTCTCCTCTAGTTTGTGCCTGAAATGAAGGTTGTGTCCATCGATTTCAACCGCCAATCTTTCAATTAGGCAGGAAATCTAGGCAGAAAAAATGTTGTTCAGTATCCCTTTAACAGATGCTGTCGCTTGGCGGCCACTGCAGACCAATTCATTTCTTTTCCTCTACATGCTAAATCGCTTTCATAAGATTCTCTACCCCTCCAACTGCCCCTTCTGTGGATACGTACCGACAGTGTACCACTCCACGTGGGAATACTCTGCCCCACGGAGCGTTCCTCCCATTCCCAACCCAACCTCCCATTCTTCTTCCTCTTGGGAGTCTGCACTGCTCAGCTTACTCCGACAGGAACAGCAGCAGCTGGTCCAGCGTGCTCGCAGGGTCGCGCAAAGCAATGGAGCCCTGG
This sequence comes from Rhipicephalus appendiculatus, assembly GCA_030522465.1. Taxonomy (NCBI): domain Eukaryota; kingdom Metazoa; phylum Arthropoda; class Arachnida; order Ixodida; family Ixodidae; genus Rhipicephalus; species Rhipicephalus appendiculatus. The sequence continues at coordinate 37,591 of JALIZH010012351.1, read as the reverse complement.
ACTGAGGACCCCACCCACGGAAGGCTCTTCGTACATTCGCTAGTAAGTTTTTAGATGTGAAGCATCTTATGGCGAAGCTAAATCCGGTGGTGGTGGTGTGCCGCGTGGCCTCCCTTACTGCGCATGCGCAAATCCTTTAAAAAAATAAAAATAAAAACCTCCTCTCCCCCTCTCTCTACTCTAGGCATCCCTCCCCGCGGCAACCACACCCTCACTGCGCATGCGCCTCCCTCTCCCCTCCTACGCTCCCCCCCCTCTCGGCATCCCTGCCCGCGGCGTCCACACTCCCACTGCGCATGCGCGTCCCCCCTCTCTCTCCTCTCCTATGCTCCCCCCCCCTCTCTCCTCTAGGCATCGCTGCCCGCGGCGTCCACACTCCCACTGCGCATGCGCGTCCCCCCTCTCTCGCCTCGCGACGCCGACGCAGGCAGCGTCTGCTAGCGAGTTTCTTGGTTGAAAAAACCGACTGCTCGCGCTGCACAACCGTTCACTGGCCACCCCGTATATATGGCAGTGGATCTTGACCTGCAATGTGGTGCCAGTGGGAGATTTCTCCTGTGCGTTGTTGAACAATGAAAATTCGCAGCGTGCGCGTTAACTAAAAGCGGACTGCGGGTCTCTGTGTACAGTCGGAGTTTTCTGTCTCGCATTGCCCATTAGCAGCGATTGGCATGTTCCAGTAGGAAACACAGCTCCATCACTGCGTGCTCTGCGCCTCTCCAGTTTTCTCTCCTGCGCAACGCTTCGATGAGCGCCAGCGTCAACGCCGCCGCCAGTGTAAGCGTTAGCGCCCGCTGCTTCACATCTACACATGGTTCCCTTTAGCGGGAGATGGTGTAATTTTCTCTCTCTTCCTCTGTGGCACAGGGTAACGCCATTTTTGTCAATGTGACATTATGCACAATGTTAGACTCAATCATTCAGGCTATCCGCAAAAAAAGCATCACAGAACTCAAGAAATTTACAGTAGTGGACTTTTTCCGGGTCCGAACAACACCTCCAGTGGAGATCGCCGAAATCGAAACTGGTGGCCCTTGGCCTCCCAAATAGCCCTCCGCGCGCCCGTAGGCAATCGCGGAGGCCCGCATTGGCGCCTTGTTTTTCTGTTTGCCGGGGATGGGGGGGGGGGGGGGGGTGCACATTTGTGACACGAGATGTCCCTTGGTCCGCACCTGTCTTCGCAGTTTGGCCACCAAACATAACGGCACGTGTACAGCATGCATGCTTCAATCACGCCGGCGCGCGGCCTACGTGTAACAGGACAATCCTAACGGGGGACGACGACGACGAAGTGATTCTTGTGTAGAATACTGCTGTCAGTACATGCAGTTTTTCAAGTTTTAAAGCGAAAGCCTTTAATGTCTCGTGCTCACGTCCCATCGTCCGTCCGCCCGGCGTCCATCCGTCCGGCCGTCCTTCTGTGTCCGTCCATCCGTCCGTCCGTGTCCGTCTGTGTCCGTCCGTCCGTCAGTCTGTCCGTGCCGTCCGTCCGTCCGAGCCCTGGCACGGAGCCAGGTGGCCGCCGGGGTTCGCAAACGGACGTAGGTCGTGTCGGACTCTACAGCGCTCACGCTTTGCTTGCGTAGCGTCGCTGTGCCCAGCGTTTGGAATCATTCTGACCGACGCCGTCTCAATGGACACAGGCGTTCGCGGAACAGACTTCGGAATTTACAAAGCGTCCGTCAATATAAGCGCTGGAACGCGGATGGCGTTTCTACGATGCGCAAAGCGCCAGAAAATACGAACGCATGCAAATGGAGGAAGATTATTCTAGCGTCTCGGTGCGATTCGCGGTACAAAATTAAACAAGAAAACACACACACATTCGACCGGTTTGTGTGTTATCCCACTGAGAGTGTAAAAGAAAAAAGACATGGTATAGTCAGTCGAATGGCCACACGCTTCCGCCGTACGCACTTTGTAATGTACAAAGTGTCCGTCAATTTTTTTATTTCCGTGGTTTTTTGGAAGACACTGTTCCCGTGACTGTGGAGATGGATGTGGATTCACCTGAACTTCATGAGTGATGAGTGATTCACCGGAGGGATGCCGACAGCGAGGACACGTTGATTTACTCTATGGCCAGCGACGAGTGCTCACGCGAGGGCGACTTTGTGCCTGTCACAAGACGTAAAGCAAAAAGAATACTATTTATGGCCTCTCCCTCAACAACTAAGAATAATACGAAGACGCGAGAGCCTCCAGTGCACACAATTCTGTTTGTGGCGGTGGCTGCTGCTGATAGCCTTAACCGGCTCAATCGTCAAGCCACGTCTAGGTCTCTCAAGGCCCTCACCCCGGGACAGATCGTGGATGTGCGGATCAATGGGCGTAAGAATGTTCTCGCCATAGACGTCACTCAACGAAGCACACTGGATGTTTTGAGCAAAGTCAGTCTTGGAGGACATCAACGTTCGTTCCTACAGGCTGCCACGAAATTGCACTGAGACAGACTTCTCGAAACGCTGGAACGGCTGCGCGTGGCGCGCTTCCTTTCTCTTCGCCGGGAGCTCACTCAGTGCACTTCGCTACCGCCACCCTGTCATGAACAACGAGGAAGCCAAGGCAACGTTGGTGAGAGCTCGCAAGGCAGCTTTCTGGACAGACATCTCGAAACGCTGGAACGGCTGCGCGTGGCGCGCTTCCTTTCTCTTCGCCGGGAGCTCACTCAGTGCACTTCGCTATCCCTGCTAGTCATGGACACCCAGGAAGCCAAGGCACCGGCGGTGAGAGCCCGCAAGGCAGCTTTCTGCCGCGGAATTGCACTGGGACAGACTGCTCGAAACGCTGGAACGGCTGCGCGTGGCGCGCTTCCTTTCTCTTTGCCGGGAGCTCTCAGTGCGCTTCGCTACCGCTGCTAGTCATGGACACCCAGGAAGCCAAGGCAGCGGTGGTGAGAGCCCACAAGGCAGCTTTCTGCCGCGGAATTGCACTGGGACAGCCTTCTCGAAACGCTGGAACGGTTGCACGTGGCGCGCTTCCTTTCGCTTCGCCGGCAGCTCACTCAGTGCACTTCGCTATCGCTGCTAGTCATGGACACCCGGGAAGCCAAGGCAGCGGCGGTGAGAGCCCGCAAGGCAGCTTTTTGCCGCGGAATTGCACTCGGACAGACTTCTCGAAACGCTGGAACGGCTGCGCGTGGCGCGCTACCTTTTTCTTCGCCGGGAGCTCACTCAGTGCTCTTCGCAACCGATACTAGTCATGGACACCCAGGAAGGCAAGGCAGCGGCGGTGAGAGCCCGCAACACTATCGAAAAAAACAGCGTTTCCAGTGTCTCCCAGTGCGTTTCAGCGCTGGGTGACACTGGAAACGCCGCATACAGCGTGTCCCAGCGCGCTGGGAGACACTGGGACGCACTGTACAGCGTGGCCAGTGTCGCCCAGTGCGCTGAAACGCACTAGGACACACTGTGCAGCGTCGCCCAGTGTCTTACAGAGCGCTGGGAGGCACTGGTCATGCTGCACAGTGTCTGCCCGCACACTGGGAACACCGGCTGCACATTGGAAAAACCTGGGCGCGCTTGATGGACTTTCGATAAGACTTTTTATTGGATCACGAGATGTCGAGCGTAAAATTTACCGAATATTTTCAAAATGTTCTGTCCTGTGTGCTACACATTTATAGCTTTAGTTTCAGTTAGGCGACGGATGTGCTTGTAGGCGAAAGCAATCATCTGTCGAGCGCGCGTGCGCTTTCCTTGAAGTGTGCTCGAGTGTCTTCAATGTAGTTTATAAACCACATCGAAAGAACTCATCATTCGCAACACAATATGGCAGTAGTATTAGTCTGAATCAAGATCAACCTGCTCTAGCAGTCAGTCGTTCCCGCTCGTACCGCAGAAAGCCGCACGTCACCGGCAGCAGTTAGCCGCTGCAACGCCCAATCTCGGCGTTTTCAGCTTCTGATTTGTGTAATCGAAGGTGCAAATATCACCTCGCTTGGGTCAGTTATTATCGAAACTACATTTTAGCGGTTATTACACTCTTTGTAATGGAATATATATCCACGATCTTCGCAGCGACCGTGGCTCACGAAGTGCGGCCCTAAGCCTAATGCTCGTTTCGGCTCGAGTGAACTACTGCAGATCTAGTACGCGGAACGTAAACAAGGGGACAGAAAATATGTTCAAACGGGTGACGAAAAGTACAGTGTTTAGTGAGCAGTTCAGATGCACGATGTTTGCTACGTAGGTATGACTAACCGCTTAGCGAGACAGTGCGATTGCCGCAACATATCTGCGATTACGCTCGTAAGTTTTGGTGCAAAACGTGCCAGGTAGACGTTCTGAACCAAGGCAGCCCATAACAAACAAACAATCTCCTGTCAGGTTAACGCGAGCACGAAGAGACGAAAATCGGCGTTTCTCAGCGAGAAAACATTGCTATTGAATACCGGAATTAGCTATAACACAAAGAAAAAATTATCGGAAGCTTGTCTTTCGAGTGTGGCGTAGTGGGTAGCGTGTCAGGCTCAGAATGAGTAGTTCGTCTAGGAAGCAGGTTCGAATCCTGTGCTTAATTTTTTTGTCCCAGTGCTCGTGATACAGCCTTAATTACCATGTGGGCATAACCAAAATTAAAAAAAAAATTAAAAGGCCCATTTTGGCCAATAACGCGTGTCCCAGTGTGCAGCGCGCCAGCGTCCAGTGTGCCCCGTGCAGCGTGCCAGTGTCCCAGTATCCAGCGCCACACTGGTCCCATAATCAGGTATGGCGCTGGGACAGTGCCACTGGGTTTTCCGATAGGGAAGGCAGCTTTCTGCCGCGGAATCGCACTGGGACAGACTTCTCGAAACGCTGGAATGGCTGCGCGTGGCGCGCTTCCTTTCTCTCCGCCGGGAGCTCACTCAGTGCACTTCGCTATCGCTGCTAGTCATGGACACCCAGGAAGCCAAGGCAGAGGCGGTGGGAGCCCGCAAGGCAGCTTTCTGCCGCGGAATTGCACTGGGACAGACTTCTCGAAACGCTGGAACGGCTGCGCGTGGCGCGCTACGTTTCTCTCCGCCGGGAGCTCACTCAGTGCGCTTCGCTACCGCTAATAGTCATGGACACCCAGGAAGCCAAGGCAGCGGCGGTGAGAGCCCGCAAGGCAGCTTTCTGCCGCGGAATTGCACTGGGACAGACTTCTCGAAACGCTGGAATGGCTGCGCGTGGCGCGCTTCCTTTCTCTCCGCCGGGAGCTCACTCAGTGCACTTCGCTATCGCTGCTACTCATAGACACCCAGGAAGCCAAGACAGCGGCGGTGAGAGCCCGCAAGGCAGCTTTCCGCCGCGCAATCGCACTGGGACAGACTTCTCGAAACGCTGGAACGGCTGCGCGTGGCGCGCTACGTTTCTCTTCGCCGGGAGCTCACTCAGTGCGCTTCGCTACCGCTACTAGTCATGGACACCCAGGAAGCCAAGGCAGCGGCGGTGAAAGCCCGCAAGGCGGCTTTCTGCCGCGGAATTGCACTGGGACAGACTTCTCGAAACGCTGGAATGGCTGGGCGTGGCGCGCTTCCTTTCTTCTTCGCCGGCAGCTCACTCAGTGCACTTCGCTATCGCTGCTACTCATAGACACCCAGGAAGCCAAGACAGCGGCGGTGAGAGCCCGCAAGGCAGCTTTCTGCCGCGGAATCGCACTGGGACAGACTTCTCGAAACGCTGGAATGGGTGCGCGTGGCGCGCTTCCTTTCTCTCCGCCGGGAGCTCACTCAGTGCACTTCGCTATCGCTGCTAGTCATGGACACCCAGGAAGCCAAGGCAGCGGCGGTGAGAGCCCGCAAGGCAGCTTTCTGCCGCGGAATTGCACTGGGACAGACTTCTCGAAACGCTGGAACGGCTGCGCGTGGCGCGCTACGTTTCTCTTCGCCGGGAGCTCACTCAGTGCGCTTCGCTACCGCTACTAGTCATGGACACCCAGGAAGCCAAGGCAGCGGCGGTGAGAGCCCGCAAGGCGGCTTTCTGCCGCGGAATTGCACTGGGACAGACTTCTCGAAACGCTGGAATGGCTGGGCGTGGCGCGCTTCCTTTCTCTTCGCCGGCAGCTCACTCAGTGCACTTCGCTATCGCTGCTACACCCGGGAAGCCAAGGCAGCGGCGGTGAGAGCCCGCAAGGCAGTTTTTTGCCGCGGAATTGCACTCGGACAGACTTCTCGAAACGCTGGAACGGCTGCGCGTGGCGCGCTACGTTTCTCTTCGCCGGGAGCTCACTCAGTGCGCTTCGCTACCGCTACTAGTCATGGACATCCAGGAAGCCAAGGCAGCGGCGGTGAGAGCCCGCAAGGCAGCTTTCTGCCGCGGAATTGCACTGGGACAGACTTCTCGAAACGCTGGAATGGCTGGGCGTGGCGCGCTTCCTTTCTCTCCGCCGGGAGCTCACTCAGTGCACTTCGCTATCGCTGCTAGTCATGGACACCCAGGAAGCCAAGGCAGCGGCGGTGAGAGCCCGCAAGGCAGCTTTCTGCCGCGGAGTTGCACTGGGACAGACTTCTCGAAACGCTGGAACGGCTGCGCGTGGCGCGCTACGTTTCTCTTCGCCGGGAGCTCACTCAGTGCGCTTCGCTACCGCTACTAGTCATGGACACCCAGGAAGCCAAGGCAGCGGCGGTGAGAGCCCGCAAGGCGGCTTTCTGCCGCGGAATTGCACTGGGACAGACATCTCGAAACGCTGGAACGGCTGCGCGTGGCGCGCTTCCTTTCTCTTCGCCGGGAGCTCACTCAGTGCACTTCGCTATCCCTGCTAGTCATGGACACCCACCAAGGTGAGAGCCCGCAAGGCAGCTTTCTGCCGCGGAATTGCACTGGGACAGACTGCTCGAAACGCTGGAACGGCTGCGCGTGGCGCGCTTCCTTTCTCTTCGCCGGGAGCTCTCAGTGCGCTTCGCTACCGCTGCTAGTCATGGACACCCAGGAAGCCAAGGCAGCGGCGGTGAGAGCCCGCAAGCCGGCTTTCGGCCGCGGAATTGCACTGGGACAGACTTCTCGAAACGCTGGAATGGCTGCGCGTGGTGCGCTGCCTTTCTCTTCGCCGGGAGCTCACTCAGTGCACTTCGCTACCGCTACTAGTCATGGACACCCAGGAAGCCAAGGCAGCGGCAGTGACAGCCCGCAAGGCGGCTTTCTGCCGCGTAATTGCACTGGGACAGACTTCTCGAAACGCTGGAACGGCTGCGCGTGGTGCGCTGCCTTTCTCTTCGCCGGGAGCTCACTCAGTGCACTTCGCTACCGCTACTAGTCATGGACACCCAGGAAGCCAGGGCAGCGGCGGTGAGAGCCCGCAACGCAGCTTTCTGCCGCGGAATTGCACTGGGGCAGACTTCTCGATACGCTGGATTGGCAGCGCGTTCCGTAATAAACATTGTATATATAATGTGTACGTAACTATAACAACGTGTCACGTCTTTATATGACAGTAGAGGAATTGTACGGAGGATTCACGGTTTACCTGATTATCTCCGAGCAAGCTCATTAGCTCCGAACATCATTAACTTCGTGGATATGGTGTTTTCCCCCTTACGACAGTTCAATGGAGAAAGTTGCCCGATAAATTTGTGACCCAGTATCAACTTCCGCAATTTAAATCATAATTTCACTGAAAAGCATTTCAGGTCTGGGAAAGATTGCTTCCATATCTTTTTTTTGTGTTTTGCTGGGCGTTTGATATTAAAATCATTTGGATTAAAATTGCTTGCCTTTTTGTTTTATTCTACAATGACACGAGTAAAGAAACCACTTGAGTGTCCCCCTGATGGGTAACACGGCTAAGAGGCTAGTGTACTACTCCCGTGTTATTTAGTTCTGTCTTGAGCATTTTACATACGTATACCTTCTGCCAAGATACTACATAAAATTGTCCAAGTTCTTTGTCATAGCTTGAAGCTTCGGGAAAATAATAGTGGCATCATGTCAGACGAGGAATAACGTCATTGGGTGTAATTTTCAGTGACATGAGGGGAATCGCACCAGAGGTCGCAACATGCGAACTCCATCAAGAATCGGTGGCCAGAAGCTTCACACGCTTCACAAGGAGCTTAGCCACAATTTATCACCACAACCTCAGCAATATTGCAAAATGACGAACACTCGCCGAGAAGTAAACGCTGCTATGGGGTAATCATTTCTGATAACTTCATTTGCTACATCATAGTGAGTGTTCGTTTTTTCACAATGGTCTTTTCACCATACGAGTTTCAGTCAAGTTCTCGAGCTACGCATGCATATGCGCGTATACACCTGCGTGTCGTAGATACTTTGTTACTTCCCTAAAGGAGCAGGATTTATTACATAGTGCGAATCCGAAACCATCTGGAGTAGCTCCCATAGGAGAGTTTACAGCAGGCTGCATCAGGACCTCTCTCCCCTAGCTTTCGCATAGATAGGCTGCGTGTACCGCGAAGACCTGGCGTTCCCTTATTTAGGTCATGGCAGCCCGCCTTAGTCTTCAACCAACCGGCCCCTGTTAGGTGCATTCTTGGCAGCCAGTATTATTGTTTAAAGTCAAGAGCCACGCTCTGGATAAAAGAAAATATTGGCGGTGTGATGCCTTTAAAAAAGACTGCATACATACCGTGCCAAGGTATAGCATGCATAATTCGCAAGGCCCACGATCAATTCCTTCACAAAAGTGCAGCTAGGGCTGGTCCTTCTCCAATTAGATCAGGCACACTTGATGAATACAGCGAAATGGAGACTGCGTAATGCCAATAAATACATGCGTGAATTTTATTCGCGAGCACTGGTAAAGCATATGAAATGAAACTGCCAAGAATAGCGATTTCAATACCAATGCAGCATTTCTAAAAGGATGAAACCTTTATATAACAAGGTTTTCCGTTCCCGAATTGCATAGAAATGCTTGGTCACTGCCACTTATAGTACACCTCGCGCTTACATTTCTGATTCTGATTTCCAGTTATATACTAATACGTCTATGTTGGAAACGGATGTCACCGTGTCACGCAAGAGCTGCCCACTGGAACTCAGCGTGAATTTTGGGGCGCACTCTGCATAAACCCATGAAACCCAGGACGGCTCCGTGACGTCACGCGGGCAGTGCGGCGGCCTTAACGTTGTTGGCAGAGGGACAATGGTTTCCGCCAGCCGTCACTTGTATCGCTGTGAATGGTAGCGGTGCACTGCCCGCCCACTCTCATTCGAATGGGTGGCTTAATTTCCCACGCGTCTTGGCGGGCGACACCTGCTGGTGCCCCCTCTGCGGCAGACTTGGCAGCTTGTTGTGAGTGGCCTCCTCCTCGGTGATGGCTGAGGATGGTGTCACTGGGCGAGTTGAGCTGAGTCTGGTGATGGTACGGCTGTGATTGGAGTGATGCTGATGACTGTTGTAGTGATGGGTATGTACGTTCGTTGGAGACGGCACCAGCTGTTGATGGCTCTGCAGTGACACGTCGTCATCTCGGTACAGGCCGCTGCAGTGGCAATGAGCAAAAAAAAAAGGCATAAGATTGGCGCGAGAATTACTGAAGCGCGATAAGGCAGGATGGAACACTTATTTATTATTTAACAATACTGCGAGCCTTTGCACAGCCTCATACAGGAAGTGGACCGTAAAGATACACATGAACATGGGAGTAATAGAACTGACTAAAAGAAAAGTAGGAAAAAACAACGAAAATTGGCAAACAACCGCTTTGGCAATCAAACTTTCCTAGCTTACAACAGAAGAAAAAAAATCATAGAGTTAATATACCGACTCTAGAGGAAAAGCTCCCCCGTAGGGCCCATGCATTACAACCTATAACCGCTCGGGTGCCGCCATGATGGAACGATACTCAGCTTTCGGGTGACGTTCACTCGCACTCGCCAGTGGATGCTGCAATTCGCCTCGTGTGCGACCGATGGCGGCGCTGCGAACGGCGCGCCGGTGACGCAAAGGCGGGGATTCGGCTTTTGTCGTCTGCTACGCTCTGGCTAAAACAGCAGCATTTTTATTATAGTTCGCCTGCGTCGCACGGCGTTCCTCGACTACTAGCTGCATTTTCTTGTAATGATATTTACTGAGATGACTGCTAGCATTACATTAGTTTAAGAAACGTTAACATTTAACATATCTTCTGTATACCGACAGCCATCGCGGTCAGGTTCATGCCCCCGAGTTCGTAGCGTCGCTCACTGGGCTGGATGGCGTTGAAATAGCTTACATGAGAGCGCGAACGCCCGCGCCAAGTGAGTTAAAGAGAGTCTCCGCTGCTTTGAAATCGCAGCGCGATGAATTTTTCGGCTTATTCGCAAAAATCAGCGTTGTGTAAACAGACTTGAGATGAACGAAAATTCACGCTCCACTCCCAATTGTAGTCATGTGGACTTGTGCAGACACGACATCCGACAGCCGACAAAATGAAATCGATAAGTTCATCGACCAGCGGGTTATTGCGGACCACTAGCATAGATTGGGCGAGCTGGATGCAAATAAGATCGCTCGGAATGAAACGCCAGCAGTGGTGCGCGTGGTACACTTCACCTCTTATGATTAGAGATTCATGTTTTCGATCGCGCAGTGCTGCCTACTCGACTGTGCGAGCCTGCCAATGGTAATGACAGGATGGCGCGCACTATATTTCTAATGCTTGGGCAACGCGATCCGCAGTGTTCGCGTTTCACTTGACACCGATAGTACAGCTTCGTAAACATTAGGAAATCGGCGAATGTGTCCAGGAAGAGGAGAAAGAGAGCTCTTTCCCACCATTCTTTTGGCCCCTGTGGCTGATCATTGTGATTCTTTACCGTGCTGTAACAAGATCGAATATTTTAAGGTGGGAGCCTTAGATTCCACATAAATTGCGAAAATTGACCGTCGGCGTTCCGCGTCGCCAGCGTGAACACGAGTGATGCGAAAGTTCATCACATGATCACGTCATCATGACATCCCAGACCGACAAAGTTTGTGACGTCATAACGTCATGTCACATGATTACGTCATCACATGACATCGTCGCTTTGTATTGCCTCCGTGATTGGTGGGCCGATCTCGGAGGCGATGCAAAACCAGGTGATGTGTAGAAAGCTTCAATGCAAAACCACGTTACGTCCAGAAAGCATTCGGAGGGGTGCGGTGAATGAACAATACATCGACTCAAGAAAAAGATGGCTTTCGCCTTCGAGTCAACTTAGGCAAATGCATAAGGAACTCGAGTCTCTTTAATACAGTGATCGCACCAAGCCACATCAGGAGTCGACCGTTGAGACTGATATACAGTATTTTATTGCAAATACATCTTTCGATGCGAAAGCTTTATATTTATCAACGTTAGTATGATTACACTAATTCTGTTCAGCATATTTTCAGACCACCGTGAACGAGTGAACAAACGTTGATTTATTAACGTAAGGATTAAAATATGTTGCAAAAATATAGAACAAAAACAAAAGAAAATCACTCCGGACAACCTATTGATATTTCATATCCCCGTCGTGCATCCCCTTTAGACTCACCCTGTTTATTTCGTGTTTCAATTTAAAGTACTTACGACGCGCTTACACAGCAGCTGCTAAAAATGTGTATTTAATCAAACGTTGTTGCCGGTAACGCCACTTAATTTATTTGAATGACATCACATGTCGTTTGTCATGCGCTTAAAACTCCGAAAAGAGGAATTGAACCGAAGGCACAGGCTTGGCAACCGAACACGCGCAGCACGCGGTATACATTTATTGCGCTTTAACGCAGATATGGAAGCTGAAGCCCGAACGCTGAAGTCAGTTATCGAAAACGGGCAGGAAAGTCATTTTGAGTGCGCCACGGCCATAGAACAGTCGCGAAAAGAAAAATTCACCATAGAAGCAGATGTACACATGGATGGCTAGCAGACGACAACAGGAGCAATCGACACAGAACGTGCTCCTGACGGCAACTACACTCGATTTCGCTGTGCATTTTGCTTGAACATTCAGTACAAATTGCTTTATCAACTCGCCCATCAATGTTTCAATAACGCGAGCGCGATAGACAGGCCGGCAGCGTCGAGCAGCCTTCACGTAGCGATCGCGCGCGCGAAGAGCTGCATCCGAGTCCTCTCCCTGACGTCACACGCGAGAGGGCGCCACTCCAAGATCTCGAGGCGAATAACCCCTTGCATTTTTTTTTCTGTTTCATTTGCTCTCTATTGCATCGCAGTAAGAGACTGTCACATAAGGTCGAGTTGTCGGCTCGTGGCAACAAAAACACGTACGACGAGACACTGTATACGACTCACTCGACGCACAAGTAGCACAAGCAAGCCGGAGCAATCGGCCGCACGCTGCGCGACAACGCTCTGAAATGTTGACACGATACAAGGACGGTGGCGCCATCTAGTAAACAAACCTGCAAACGCTCCTTTCCGCGTGCAGTAAATTGCATAAATGGTCATTGTATTGTCACCAGGCAGTAGTGGGTTTGTGCTACAAAACAGTACAGGGTCTCGGTCTGAGGGAGAACTACGAAGGGTGAAGAGACTAGGCTTGAGCCCGCCATTGTGTCAGCCATTGTCACCGCCTGTAAATATTTAATATACGTTTTCTCGTAACATTATTGGTGAAGGTGCGGGGTACGCCTGCCTGCGTTTCCTCGGCAAACCAACACGGAACTTCGGAGCGGTCGCTGCCTTCCTTTTCCTGCAATGGCTCAACAGGGGTCGACTGCCCAGCAACAGCAGCAACAGCAGCAGCAGCAGCTGCCCCATGTGGTTCTCCTGCCTCCACGAGACCCCGGAACCTTCTCGGGCACCGACAAAGACAAGGTGAATGTAGAAGATTGGATCGCAATGTACGAGCGCGTCAGCGAATATTATAGGTGGGACCCCACGTTGATGCTAGCCAACGTCGTCTTTTACCTGAGAGATACGGCACTTGTCTGGTATGAGACGCATGAGTCCGAGTTGACCAGCTGGGACCTTTGCAAGTCGAAGATCATTGAGTTGTTCAGCAGGCCATTTGGGCGACAGCAGGCCGCAAGAAAAGACCTGGAATCCCGCGTGCAGACGTCGACGGAATCCTACGTTTCCTACATACAGGACGTATTGGGCCTTTGTCGGAAGGTTGACGTGAACATGAGCGAAACTGACAAAATCGCGCATATTATTAAAGGGGATCGCTGACGACGCCTTCAATCTATTGATCGTCAAGGATTGCGCCACCGTCGACGCTGTTGTCAAGGAATGTCAGCGTTTCGAGCACGCCAAGAGCCGTCGCATCAGCCGCCAGTTTGCTCGTTTGCCTAATACTGCAGCCACATCGACGTGCGAAGACTCCCCCATGTTCACGCAAGCTACTTCGTCCGAAAATGTCACCCGTATCGTCCGCCGCGAACTCGAAGCAATGGTTCCTGCAGCCGTCCCTTCCGACGTCCCTCAATCTAACGCATCCACCGTCTCGCTCATACAAGCAGTCGTCCGCCAGGAGATTGCGAATCTCGGCATCGCACCTGTTTGCACTATTCGCACTCCCGAGAGTTCTCCTGCTGCGGTCAACCAGATCCCGGTGTACCCTCCACGCTACCGAAACCCAGCTGACTGGAGGACGACAGATGATCGACCGATATGCTTTCACTGCTCTCGCGTGGGACACATTGCGCGTTACTGTCGCAATCGTTGGTCGTCGACTTCATCCTGGAACACTGGGACATGGCGTCCCTATGAAGGCAACTCTCACAGGTTTCCTCCTCGGTCCGATCTCCAGCCTGCTGATACCAACGTCCCGCGCCGAAGCTTTAGCCGGTCACCGTCACCCCAAGGCCGTCGATCTCTGTCGCCGCTGGTTCCTCGATCCACGTCCCCTGCACGGCCTAGGCCCGCGACCTCGGGAAACTAGACCATGCAGCTCCCGGAGGTGACGCTGCATCAACTACCCGGTCTGAAAATCCTCTCTTGACGATTCCTACACGCCGAAACATTTTGGACATTTTGGTGGACGACGTTACCGTTACAGCCCTCATAGACACTGGTGCACAAATTTCAGTCATGAGCTCTGCTCTCCGTAGGAAACTGCGCAAAGTGATGACGCCCCTTCGTAAGTGTGCAGTAATAGTTGCCGATGGGAGCACATCTAGAGTTCTTGGCATGTGCACCTCTCGTGTGTGTATTGCTGGCCGTCAGACCGTCGTATTGTTCGCCGTGCTTGAGCAGTGCCCACATGACGTGATCCTCGGTCTCGACTTTCTCTCGGCACACTCCGCCCTTATCGACTGCTCGACGGGCCTTCTTCAGCTGGAACTGCCTCTTAACGCCTGCGTTGCCCATGACTCTCCAAGCCGTTTATGTGCAACCGAGTTCCTGCATCTTCCGCCGCAAGCCGCGACGTACGTCCAGCTCATGTCTGATCCGCCTGTGCGCGATGGTGAATATGTCGTTTCACCTATTACCGACGTCATATTGAAGCATTCTGTTGCTGTCCCGCACACTGTGGTAAGAGTACGCCACAACCAGACCTGTCTGCCTCTTTTGAACTTCGGTTTAACCGCGCACGTGCTGCCGGCAGGTATTACGCTAGGCTTCCTGTAGTCATTGCAAGAATGCGATGTCTCTCAATTGTCAGCTGATGGACCTAGTCTGCATGTCAACTTGCTCACTCCGCCCGGCCTTCCACGCACTGACATTGAGAAAATGATTGCGCCAGATCTTTCGCCTTCTGAAGCACAAGATCTCCGCCGTCTCTTGACGTCCTATGCGGATATATTCGATCTCGACAACCGCCCTTTAGGCCAGACGTCGGTTGTGACGCACCACATCAACACCGGCGATGCCAACCCAATTCATCGGCGCCCTTACCGTGTATCCGCTTCCGAACGCACTGTCATCCAGAAAGAGGTCGAAAAGATGCTCGCCAAAGGTGTCGTCGAACACTCATCTAGTCCGTGGGCATCCCCGGTCGTGCTTGTGAAGAAGAAGGACAATACATGGAGGTTTTGCGTTGATTACAGACATCTCAACAAGGTCACTAAGAAGGACGTATACCCCTTGACACGAATAGATGACGCACTCGACTGCCTTCATGGGGCCAAGTTTTTCTCGTCCATTGACCTTCGATCTGGCTATTGGCAGATCGCTGTTGACCCACAAGACCGAGAAAAAACCGCATTTGTTACCCCCGATGGGTTATACGAATTTAAAGTCATGCCGTTTGGGCTTTGCAATGCGCCCGCCACCATTGAGCGCATGATGGATTCCCTACTACGCGGCTTCAAGTGGTCTACTTGCTTGTGCTACCTGGATGATGTCATCGTTTTTTCGCCAACATTTGCAAGCCATCTTGAGCGACTCTCCAGTATTCTCGAGGTATTCCGCAACGCTGGTCTGCAGCTGAACTCCTCCAAATGCCGTTTCGGCCGTCGTGAGATAACTGTACTTGGTCACCTCGTTAACGCCGCTGGTGTGCAGCCCGATCCCGAAAAAATTCGCGCAGTGAAACAATTTCCCATACCCTCTTCTGCTAAAGATGTCCGGAGCTTCCTAGGTTTGTGCTCCTATTTCCGCCGCTTCATCCAGAATTTTGCCGATATTGCGCGTCCTCTCACTGAGCTACTCAAAAAAGACGTCAACTTTACTTGGGATTCGCCTCAAAGTGCTGCATTCTCGGCGCTCATCGCTGTCCTCACCACTTCGCCAATATTAGCCCACTTTGATCAGACCGCACCGACCGAAGTTCGCACTGACGCGAGTGGCCACGGGATCGGTGCTGTTTTAGCTCAGCGTCAACATGGACGAGACTGCGTCATCGCCTACGCCAGCCGCCTTTTGTCCTCTGCAGAGAAGAACTATTCAATCACTGAAAGAGAGTGTCTCGCTCTTGTTTGGGCTGTTGCTAAATTTCGCCCGTACCTGTTCGGCCGCAGTTTTACTGTCGTAACTGACCATCATGCGCTTTGCTGGCTTTCTTCGCTCAAGGATCCCACGGGCCGCCTCGGTCGTTGGTCTCTCCGCCTCCAAGAATATACCTTCTCGGTCGTGTACAAATCTGGTCACCTCCATCAGGACGCCGATTGTCTGTCCCGGTATCCAGTAGATCCGCCAGACGCCACAGAGGGAGCTACTGAGCCTTGCGTCTTATCAATATCGGACTTTCTTGATATAGCTTATGAGCAACGCCGAGACTCGGCTTTACGTCCTATCATAGAAAGTCTGAGTTCCGCTACTCCAAGCACTTCCCTGAACTTGTACTTCCTTCACGACGGGGTACTCTACCGCCACAACATGCGCCCCTACGGCCCTGACCGCCTTCTCGTCGTGCCTTCCCACTTGCGGGTCGACGTCCTCCGCCAGCTTCACGATGAACCTACCGCCGGTCACCTGGGTGTCACCCGCACTTATGATCGCGTCCGGCGCCGTTTTTTCTGGCCACGCCTCTATCGCTCTGTGCAAAAGTACTTCGGCAGCTGCGACCTCTGTCAACGTCGAAAACGACCAACGACGCTTCCAGCTGGCCTCCTTCACCCTATTGAGATCCCTGCCGAACCATTCTTCCGCGTTGGGCTCGACCTTCTCGGGCCATTTCCCACTTCTACATCCGGGAACAAGTGGGTTGCCGTAGCGACCGACTACGCGACACGTTACGCGATCACCCGCGCTCTTCCCACCAGCTGCGCTACCGATGTCGCCGACTTTCTACTCCATGACATTATCTTGCATCACGGTGCTCCTCGACAGCTTCTCACCGACCAAGGCCGATACTTCTTATCCCGCGTCATCCAGGATATCGTTCGTTCCTGTTCTACGAACCACAAATTCACAACGGCATACCATCCACAAACTAATGGGCTTACAGAGCGCCTGAACCGCACTATCACCGATATGCTGTCGATGTATGTTTCTGCAGACCACCGCGACTGGGACGCAACGTTACCCTACGTCACATTCGCATATAACTCCTCCAGGCACGACACCACAGGTTATTCCCCGTTCTACCTTCTTTATGGACGTGAACCATCTCTACCCCTGGATACACTCCTTCCCGCTGGTTCAAGCTCACCTGTCACTTACGTTCGCGACGCCATAGCACGAGCCGAGACAGCATGCGTGCACGACAGATCGCCCGAGAACGGCTCATAGTATCTCAAGCGTCTCAAAAGGACCTGTACGATCGCCGCCACCGGGACGTTTCGTATACACCCGGTTCACTCGTCCTCTTGTGGACCCCATTACGTCGCATCGGTCTCTCCGAAAAGTTCTTATTTCGCTATGACGGACCATACAAAGTCCTGCGCCAGGTCACTGATCTCACTTACGAGATACAGCGGGGCGTCGATTCAGTGCACGCAACGCCACCACCATCTATTGTTGTGCACGTCGGAAGACTGAAGCCGTATGTGCCATCTAACTCTCCACTTCCGTGACAAGCGCCGGGTCGGCGCTTTTGCGCCGCGGGGTAGTGTCACCAGGCAGTAGTGGGTTTGTGCTACAAAGCAGTACAGGGTCTCGGTCTGAGGGAGAACTACGAAGGGTGAAGAGACTAGGCTTGAGCCCGCCATTGTGTCAGCCATTGTCACCGCCTTTAAATATTTAATATACGTTTTCTCGTAACAGTATCTTTTCTAAAAGTAGTTGATTAACCATCAAACAATTTCTGTTCGTTTATAATACACGAACATGCTTGTTTACTATTTTTATTGCGAGAAATTGAGTGTTTTTAAAGCCATATTTAGCGCTTCTGTAAATTACTGTAATGGCAACAATGACAACGTACCAAGATGGCGCCGCTTGCGTGACTTATAGCTATAGCGGCGCAGCTTTTCCTCTAAAGTTTGTTATATTAACTCTATGGAAAAAATAATGCTTACAACAGTTGCAACAATAGTCACATGAATTAAATGAAGTTATAACATATTGACTCAATAACATCACATATCTAAGGCACCACACATTTACACGAGTTCATTTCTTCAATATGCCTAATATGAATTATATTGCGAAGAATGTCCTTATGCGCAATCGAAATATGGTTCCAGTGTTGCGATGAAGTCATCCACAGAATGAAACTGAACAATTTCATTTGGCAGTGCATCCCAAGTTTGGAACAGCCCATGGAAAAAATGAATATTTGACGGTGTCGCATTTTGTCTGATACGGCCTGATGTGTTTATTGTGGCAGGTTCTGGTGGAGTGGCGGTGCGCTGGCTGCACGTAATCGTGTGTTTATATTTATGTGGTCGTGATAGAGTAGAAAAAGAAACTTCATGGCAGCCACAACACGCCGACACGCAAGTGTAGGCAGTGCTGATTGATTTCTAAGGGCAGTTACGCTCTTGTGTCTAGAGTACTTCGAATATATAAATCCTAATGCTTTATTTTGTATACTTGCTAGATTTAAATGCGAAGCATTTCTTTGCGTACTGTAAGCACTTTTGCGTATCTATCTATCTATCCGCTTACGTATGGGTGCTCTCATGATGACCTCCTTAACTTGGGGTAGACCAAAATTTGTATGGGAGGGCAAGGGGTATTGACGAATATGTCTGGCTGGTCATGACATGAATAACGTAAAAATGCCGTCGCGTATGTCGTCAAACTCATTTCTCCAGACACGTGTGGCTCATACCAGCATACCACGGGCCACGGAATGGGGGTGTGATGAGGTTCTTGGAATATTTATATTAAATAGAGTACGTTGCGCCGCTGGCGACAACGTAAGAAATTGGCGAGGCTGTTTGCAGGTTTCAAATGACAATTTATGAAAGTATGGAAAAGAAAAAAACAAGCACACACACGCACACAGTAAACAAAGCAAACAAAAATATAAGCGCTAAGAGTCTCTGACGAGCGTAGCGGCTCAGCAAAAGGTCAGTCTACGCAGATACGGGCTCACCCGCTGGGGAGACGCACGCTTTGGCCGATGTGAGGTGACGAGGCGCCGAGACGAGGGGTGCAAGCGGCTTGAAGAGGTCGCCGACGGGTTGCGGAGGTTGCCAAGGAACCTGGAGCCTTGGTGAAGGGAACGTAGGAGGCAGGGGGACGTCAGCGGCCACGTTGAGCCCGTAGCAACAACGCGTGGACCGCGCCCTAGAGCGTCGACACTCGGGCCCGGTAACCCGACCGCGTCGAACACCCAAGACCGTCTGCCCTCCGGCTTGTTCCTCTTCTTCTCTCCTTCTCCCCTCACAAACTCACCACGGTGGCGCACTCTTGCACGCGCGCCAGTGTCCTCGTCGTCTTCTTTTGTCGCACATGACACCGGAGCACTGCTGATCTTTTTCGCGCACATCACCACATCACCACCGGCCCTATGAGTACTTTAGGCGCACATCACAGGGGCTATGCGCCACATGACTGAATTTATATCTACCCTGTAACGGCGAGACATGCATTGGTAATATAAATGCGAGAGCGTTAAGAGAAACTGACATCGGTGGCGTTGACGCGAGGAATACAAAGAATAGAAATCAGAGTCCCAGCAGGAATCGAACCCAAGCATTCTACGTGGCAATCAAGCATTCTACCACAGAGCCACGTCAGGTCTCGAAACTGCTTTGGAAGAACACCCTATACAGGCATATTATTGCTGAAATGTATATTGTGGTTGCAGTGCTGGCTATCTAATTTTATAAACATTACATACGTACTCCTATGACGAATGAGTCATGTCGGGTTAACGTCAGTTGCATACTTAAGCGCCATCCACTGTAGTTGGTTTACGTAGCACTATCCAGGGATTCCATCCTTGCAAGCACAAGCTCTACATATCAGCTTACGGCTTCTAGTGTTGGCAATACCCATGTTTCTGTTGGCATCGTTACACAACTGTAAACAACTGGTTATATGAAACATATACGACTGCTCAGCATGTCTGTGCGTGCAACATTTGTACATATCTTTAGCGCCATTTCATAACGTTTCGCTCAATAAAAAAAAATTACAACCCAGTCACCTATACCTCCGGATGCTTCGCATAACATCGATTCCCATTGTACTTGGAATCTACCTAATTTTTTTAAAATGCGAATGCATTTCATAGTCGGGCTATGTCAGGCATCCGGCGTTGGCGTTGTGCGGCGTTGTCCGCGGAGGAGGAGGAGGATAGGTTGAGGAGGTGTGCGCGCCGGCAGGTGTTAGATGTGAAGCATCTTATGGCGAAGCTTAATCCGGTGGTGGTGGTGTGCGGCGTGACCACCCTTACTGCGCATGCGCAAACCCTTTCAAAAAAATAAAAAACCTCCTCTCTCCCTCTCTCTCCTCTAGGCATCCCTCCCCGCGGCAACCACACCCTCACTGCGCATGCGCCTCCCCTCCTCTCTCACCTGCTACGCTCCCCCCCTCTCTCCTCTAGGCATCTCTGCCCGCAGCGTCCACACTCCCACTGCGCATGCGCGCCCCCCTCTCTCTCTCCTCTCCTACGCTCCCCCCTCTCCCTCTCTCGACTCGCGACGCCGACACAGGCAGCGTCTGCTAGCGAGTTTGCTAGCAGTCGCTGCCTGTGACTGCTAGCGTCTGCTAATCGCTAGCAGACTAGCGTCTGCTAGCGAGCAACGTCTGCTAACCGACTGCTCGCGCTGCACAACCGTTCACTGGCCACCCCGTATATATGGCAATGGATCTTGACCTCCAAGGTGGTGCCGGTGGGAGATTTCTCCTGTGCGTTGTTGAACAATAAAAATTCGCAGCGTGCGCCTTAACTAAAAGCGGACTGCGAGTCTCTGTGTTCAGTCGGAGTCTTCTGTCTCTCATTGCACATTAGCAGCGATTGGTATGTTCCAGTAGGAAACACCGCTCCATCGCTGCTTGCTTTACGCATCCCCAGTTTTAAATGCGAATGCATTTCTTAGTCGGGCTATGTCAGGAATCCGGCGTTGGCGTTGTCCGCGGTGGCCTCGGCAGGTGTTATAGTGTGTGGAGAGGAGGAGCGCGCTCTGGTGCGTGAGGGCGCTCGCATCGCGGGAGCTTGGCGGAGCTATATATGAAAAAAAAATTTTTTTTAATAAAGAAAAAAAAAGAAAAAGAACAAAAAGGAAATTAAGAAAAAATTTTAAAAAAGCAAAAAAAGAAGAAAAAAAAAGAAAAAAAAGCAGAAAAAAAAAACAGGCGCTGCGCCGTGCTCCCGACCAGGCTGCAGAAATTTGGCGCTTTTTCCTTCTTCGAACCACAACCACCATATATAAATGGAGTGAAGCGCGCGCGAAATGCACTCGCATTTCCTCACGATTCCTTTCGGGGAGGTGGGGGCATTTTTTTGTGTGAGTTCCTTGTAGTGCTGGTTCTACACAATGCCAGCGTACTGGAGAATGTGCCTTACCAATGTTTTATATGCTGTTAATTTAACATGCGATGGAGCCGCGGCCAGTTTTTTTTGCAAGAAACCTTGTGTTCTGAAGGCCTTTGTGCACGTGTTTTCTACGTGACCATTCCATTTCAGGGCTGTTGTAAAGGTCACACCTAAATATTTCGCCGAGTCTGTCTGTACTAAATCATCGCCCATTAATCTGTAATTGAAACTAAAAGTCGTCTTTCTAACATTTATGATCATGCATTTATTTTCTTCAAAATGTGCTTCTATTATTCTTATCTGCTGTAATTTTCAAGCTGAACGTTGTTAGTTTTCTATGATTGGTGAAAGCCTGTCATAAAAAAAAGATTTGAATTTGCAAGATTTGATTTTTACTCAAGATAACATGGCAGGAGATGAGTTTTAACCTCTTTCTATGCCCTTATGTCTTTTACAGAGATAATTGTGATCTTATTCATGGACTGTAAGAAACATTGTCAAACACAAATTATCAAGAAAAAGTGGAATGGGTGCTAAATGCCACGACGAACCTTGGTGAAAAGTATCTTCTGCTCAGTATCACTTGTATGCTCTCATACATACTTCCGTAACGAAAACAAGAAAACATTCAAAATGAGTGCAGTTATTCTTTTGCTATCCTTTTCAGGGACAACAAAAATGGCTGCACATCCACGAAGTGAATGCTGATGATGGGCCGAAGCAGTGTGCATTGGATATGGAATCGTGACCTTGTATTTTGTTCTGGTTAACAGCCTTTTCTTTTGTTTAACAAAACTTGAAATTCGGCGGGATGGTGCATAATTTGACGGGAAATTTGAGCGCAAAGAAGAACAATCACAAGAGCGAGACAACAGGACAAGCGCTTGTGCTGTTATCTCGCTCTTGTGATTGCTGTTCTTTGCGCTCTAATTTCCCGTGAAATTTTCTTTTGTTCTTAACCTTTTATTCTATCATATGCTTTGATTGATCGGTGGTGGAATTTTATTTTGTTCTTTTTTAACCATATGCGCGCTATGTACGCCCTGTAGACGGTATCGCGCACAGATGTTTCGCACCTGCGCTTCGACTAGCGACTACGGCGAGCCTCGACGACAACGGACATTCCTGAGGGCCTAAGGAGCTTCGCCCTTAAATGCGGGGCTCCTATAACCTCACCCTTTAACAATGCCCCACGCATACCTCTGCTATATCCTCGAGACACTGGAATCGGTATTCGCGCCTTTCCTGCGACCGCCGCCCTGTCTGTCGCTGGTACTCCTCCGGGGTCTTCAGCTGCCAGGAGGAGCGGCTGGAATCTATCGGCTGGTGAAAGAACTTTGTCGATTTAGTCGCCTTGTTGAGGATGCCATCGCCAGGGAGTCCCTGCGTGTCGGTTATGTATCTGAGTTGCTCGTACTCAGAGGAGCCCGGGTAGAGCACACTCCCGAGGAAAAGCTCGGCCGCCACGCAGCCCAGCGACCACCTATCAATGACCTCGCAGAATGGCAAGCCCAGGATGAATTCCATCGAACGGTACCATCTTGTGTGCAAGTACGTGGAAAGCACTTCGCCGGAGACTTGCCTCGCGCAGCCAAAGTCGATCACCTTGACACGCAACGGCTGCTGAACAGGGTCGACGATGACAATATTCTCTGGCTTCAAGTCAGTATGGATGATCTCCAGCTGCTTGAGCCTGCACAGGGCCATCAAGATCTGGTGTAACACTGGCCGGATAGATTCCCTCGGTAGTGGCGACGTAACAGTTTCCTCCTTCATGAAATCATGCAGATTTGGCCCAAGCATCTCAAACGCAAGGCAGGGGTGTGATTTGTTGGAGGAGGACTCGAGCAGCCGTACCAGACTATTTGTCCACTGGCTCCTGCGAGTACGATCGAAGGAGAATTCAAGTTTAGATTACTCTTATACTCCGAAACACATTGCACTGATGCTCACACGAGCAATGCAGCACAAGCTTCGAGGACCCTCATATTAGGTTGTGCGTTACTGTGACATTGAAAATTGAGCAACCGAGACGCTAACTGAAGATCAAACTTTTTACTGGGCAAACATGTGACGAGCACAACAATAACATTGACAGTACAACGATATTGAGAAACAGAGTTGTCGATCCTCGAAAAAACTCAAGCTCTGCCTTGGCACTCTGGCAATTTCATTGGGTCCTAGTACGTTCGAACATTGTGACACGTATTGCCTTTCTGAGTGTACTGAAGTATTAGCGTTGTGCATTCAATAGAGGCGAAACATTTTAAAAGAGTTCAGAAGATTCCTATGCATTCAGCTACGTTCAAAGTGAATGACACCCCACGTAACAATTTCATCCGGCGGAACCCATTCATGATGAAAAAGAAAACTGATTAATAATATTAACGTACTGGATTTCACATGCCGAAACTACCATATGATTATGAGTGGAGGGGTCCGAAAATTTCGACCGCCTGGTGTATTTTGACGTGCACTGACATCGCACAGTACACGGGAACCTAGTTTTTAAAAAAGAAAAAAAAAATAACTTAAGTAAGCATGCTCAGATGATGAATACAAGCCAGCCCTGAAAGGGTACCAATGACACAAAATTAGCACTGCTTGTTCTGGTACTGTGGAATGCTGTGAAACGGCAGAACGAAAAGGAACGCAGAAAACAAAGTTTCAGTTTTATTTGAATGGGGAACTTTTATTTGAACAGGAAGTGACACCTGGTCATGTGACGATGGCGGTAATGGCACTGCATTATGTGTGGCTCTACAAGCCAACTTGTACGTAGCATTCGTGTGGTCCACATAGTGAAACCTCGGTGATACGAATCTCATGGGACCACCAAAAATATTCGTATCATCCGAAATTCGTATCACCAGAAAGCATGGGAAATTAGAATGCGACAAAAAGAAAGCTGGCGTACATTTTCATTTATTGTTTTTCAGGGCCGCAGTAACGTCAGGAAGAAGTCTGAATGATTGTCAGTTAAGTTTTTAGATGTCGGCAATCATACCAGCACTCGTAAATATACGGCCCGTACGTGGATGTTTAATTAATCAAGCAGGTGCGTTGTGATCCGCGACAGCAATGGCCCCTTCCAAATTTTATTATGCTTTTTCGCGTGACACCGGAATACTGTGGCGAAAGTAACGCAAGAAGCGCTATGACGCGATAGATCAAGGCCACAAGATTTCAGAATCACGGTCATATGCTATGATTTTGTTATCGCAGAGGTGTTGGCGATGTTTTTTGGGAGATTTACGGCCGTGTCCGCACAAATGCGACCTCAACAGTCGCGCATGTAGACGTTGTGAAGCCTGACTCCTTCGCAAAGACCGTCCTTGCCTTCTTTCGGTCCTCGTCCACCTTTCATAGGACCCGCGTCGACGCGTTAGAAAAAAAAAGCATGGCGCCAATGCTCACTGTAATCTAAACGCAAAGGCACACGGAGGCACATTAGAGCCTTGAAGATTGAAGACGACGACGAAGTGTACCTCTTGCACAGCGCTTTGTTTACCGGGTGACAGTTTTTTGCAGATTTTTCATGTTCCTCGCGTAGCGATCGGTATTTCATCTGGCTACAGTGGAAGTGGACTCGCCTGCGCACGCTCCAGGCATGCCGCCGCCGTCGGCGGGCCCCTCGAGGAAAAGGAACAGTGAACTCAGCGATGCCGACAGTGAGTCCACCGAACTGTATTCGGCGAGCAGTGACGATTCCGACGATGACTTCACGCCTGTTTACAATCGTAAACCAAAGCGAAGATCTCTGGCTGCTTCACCACCTTCAACCGCATCCACTGTGAAGCCGAATGTGTCTTCAACGAACTACACCGTCTTATTTGTGCCAATTACGCCATCGAACAATCTGAGACACCTGAATCGGCAGACCATCTCGAGAAAACTGGAGTCGCTGGCACCGAACGAAATCAAGGATGTTCGAGTCAACCCCCGTAAGAATGTCTTGGCCATCGACGTTATACACAAGGCATCTCTGCTTGCTCTGACCAGGGTCACAGACTTCGACGGTATCAAGGTGCGAGCTCACATTCCACTTAGCAAGGACATGGTCGTAGGTGTAATATACGATGTCGACATTTCCATTCCTTGTGGTGACCTTCCAAAGCTGATCAAGACAGGTAGTGACGATAGCAATATCGTCCAAGTTTCACGACTGGGCAACTCGCGTTGCGTAAAGATCGTCTTCAAAGGCGACACATTGCCATCCCACGTGAAGGTGGGACACTTTCGTCACGTGGTACGTCCATTTACGCCAAGACCACTCCAGTGCCGTAAATGTCAAAAAATGGGTCATGTGAGTGGAGTTTGCCGGAACGTGGCGATTTGTCCCCGCTGTGCAGAGCCACACAACGCGGAATCCTGCCGAGCAACCACCCTGAAATGTACAAACTGCCAAGGATCGCACGAAGCGTCATCAAGAGACTGCCCATTTGTTAAGAAAGAATGGAGTGTCTTGAAACAGATGGTACGGGACGGCTCAACGCACAAAGAGGCTGCTGACATTGTAAGAAATAGACAACGGCGCTCGCGTCGGCGACGAAGGTCTAGGGCTACTGCTGCTCAATCTGTACGGACACCGCGATCTCCTACTCCGACAGACCGACAGACTTATCTTAAGCGACAGCCACCACCACTGCCGCCACGACCACCGCCCAACGCATCACAATCGGAGAGACGAAAAGATGCAGAGGCTTTGAACGTGGCGGCGGATGTCGCGTGGCCTTCACTACCACCACTGAGCACTCATAAAGAGCCAGTGCAGAATGCCCCGCAATCATTGTCCACAGAAGATTTCCGCGACGAAAATCTACAAGTCCTCAGTGTGTTGAGGTCTCTCATGACTAGAGGCCGGATTTTTAGGCACTAAAAATCGTGTTTTAGGCGCCAAAAATAGGCAGGAAAAACACAGTTTTAGGCCCCCAAAATCGTAAATATAGGCACAATAAATTTTTACAAAAAACTCAGAATTTCGAATAAGGAGGTGCGCGACCTGGTCTACGACAAGAAAGCAAACATATGTTATATTTTATGATTGTACAAAGGCGTTAATGATTTAACATAGCCATGCAATGGTCCCTTTTCGGGCACGGTTTCCAGAACACGGTCTCTCCTTTTATTGTCCAGAATGGTAAGTTAAGTGTCCACCATCGAATAAACACGCTCCTGGGTCTGCTTCTTTTCGGCATGGCTGGGAAGGGCAGCACATGATTCAATAGCCAGACCGCTAAAAGGCCAGAAGGGTTTGTTAGCCTCGTATTAGCCAGGTCTAATAGCGCAGGGTCAATTTCTCCTCTTTGTGTGAACACCATAAAGGGCCCTTACCAGGTTTGAGTGTTTCGAGCTAGAAGTACAATGCATGCACTGCGCTAACGATCACGTCTGCCAAGATTTGCAACGCTACGCTCCCCGGAAGGAGGGGAAATGTCAGACTGAATGCCTCGTGCCCTTTCTCACGTGCGCGCGCACCAATGTGGGGGGAAGTGAAGTTCAACAAGGAATGGTCCTGTGTATGTCACAGTAGTACATGAAAGTGCGAGAATTATTCGAGGCTACCTGTGTAATTTGTGCAATCTGTTGCTTGAATAGAAGACTGAAAGTTAATAGAAATATCAAAACATACAAACGGAATGTGTGCGCGTTTTTCTTTAGTTTTTTCTTCGAATCGAGAGCGATGCCAGACTCAGCTGCCTATATTTCTTTTGTGTTCGTGTTCTCGCCGTTCCCGCGTCGTGCCGGCGCCAGCCCTGACAACGCTTAGCATGTTTTTGGTGCATCGTCCCTTACAGCAGTTCCAGCTGTGCGACGCGCTGTGTCGTGGTAAGGATACAGGATCCATGCCAGCCTCTCCAAACGCATACACGGATCCATCCCACAGAAACAGGCAGTACACTATAGAGCGAATGCCGAAACGATACAACACCGCTTGTGCGCACGACCTGGCTTGGGCATGTCATGTGCACATAGTGTAATCTCATGGCGTGTTGATGCGTCAACGTCGTGTGATCTTGCGGCTCCGAGTTTCTCTGATACCGAAGAGGTCAGGGAAGGAATTTGGCTGGCGAGTGGCAAAGGTTTCAAGCTCACCTACCGGCATCATGCTTTCGCGGCTCGTAATGAACCAATTAAAAAGTTCTTGTGGTACAAAGCTCTTCATTGGGCACGCGAAAACTTCCAGTATCTGACTAAAATTTCTCATGTGACCTGGTGAAGCGCCCTTTAAGAGTAAATTACAAACGAAAGAAAAGCCATGTGCACATGTGATTTTTTTTTAGCTATTTTCTACTTCCCCCTGACGGCACTCCATGGTTTCGCATTCGCTCTCCATATTCCTGCTGCTGCGCGCAGGCACCTCCTGTTTTCTGCCGCCCACCAGGCCCAAGTCTTCAAGGAGGTGCTTCAATTCCTTGGGAACACTGGACCCGAAAACCGGCGGTAAAAGCCGCCCGCCACGTCCTCGGCCATAGACGCCACTCTCCTCTTCTTCCCCTCTCCTCTTCCCGCCTTTATTTTCCTCTCCCCCATTCCACTGTACACGCTGGGACGTGCTCCCATTTAGGGTTGCAAAAATAGCGTCTTTTCCGCTCCCCTGCTCCAACCGCTCGCGCCATGTCAGTGCGGTGGGGTAAGGTGGCCGGCGCGTCCCATTTCACTGCTGCTACCGGTTGCTTCCCGGATGTTTGTTGAACTAGGGAACTAGGTTGTTGCACACCATAAAGTTCCGAAACGTCAATTTTGCCCGGTAACATGAATTACGGTCTCAAACTGTACTCGAAAGCAAAATTTAAGGAAAAATAGCGTTCATATAGGCACCAATTTTGAAAATAGGCATTTATGGGCACTTATAGACATTTAGGCACAAACCCCCCAAAATAGGCATTTATAGGCACTATAAAAACACTATAAAAGCCCTCCTTTACCCCTAATTCATGCTCATATATCAAAGTGGCGCGATAGGAACGCAAGGAAAAAAATAGGCATTTGCCTATAATCCGGTCTCTACTCATGACCACGATGCGCACTCTTCTCAACAGGATCACAACTCCATCAGCTCAATGCGCACTGCAAGTCCTGGATTCCTTGGAGCCAGTCCTTGCAAGCCTTTTTTTAACATCTCGGATTCCATTCCAGTTTTAGAAAACCGCAGAGGAACCGAACTAAAATATTTCTCGGTTGTGACAGCCTGTGTGTGCGCTGTGAACGCTAATATGTGTGCACGCGTATGACTTGTTCTCTCTTTCCTTTTTTCTTTCTCTCTTCTTTTTCTCCCCTTCCCCCCTCCCCCCCCCGTGTAGGGTAGCAAACCGGGTACAACCTGGTTAACCTCCCTGCCTTTCCTTTGCCTTTCTCTCTCTCTCACGCACACAATGTCGGAGGCCGTGACGCGTATGGGAAGGTTTATTCTGACCGTAGAAAAGCATTTTTCTTATACCGTGATTCTGACGATTTGGCGCGTCTTCCGCGACAGCGCGCACAGCACCTCTTCGTACATGGGTGGTAGCGTACCTTCGTATCAAACGTCACGGGGTCATAATCGGTTCGCAACAACCGTACTCCCTTACGTTGCAGGCAAATGGGCCTTGGCCGGGACCAAGGAAAAATTCGTATCACCCCGAAATTCGCATGAGCTGTGATCGTACCACCGAGGTTTCACTGTAATTGTGCACTAAAAGTTGTAAAACAGTGTTTATGCAACAGCAGGATTCCTGTTTTTAAATATTACTTTTTGAACGCAGTCGCAATAAGGCACCAGGCGTGCTACGTAACGCCTGCCATAAGACGAGACTTCCGTTAGATCGCTCCAAAAGGCATGCCATGAGTGGTGCCAAGCAGTGACGTCATCGGCCGGGTGTGATGCAAGAGGGAACGTTCGTTCTCGTCACTTGCCTGTGTTTAATAATAATATCTAAGGTTTAAGGTCCCAAAACCACGATATGATTATCAAAGACGCCGTAGTGGGAGGGTTCGGTAAATTTCGACCATCTGGTGTTCTTTACCGTGTACTGGCATCGCACAGTACACGGGCCTCTAGCATTTGGCCTCCATCGAAATGCGACCGCCGCGGCCGGGATCGAACCCGCAACCTTCGGGTCAGCAGTTTGCCTGTGTTTAGAACATTGAATACCAGTAACTACCGCTTTCTTGCATCAATTTAAAAAAAAGAACGTGTTTTGTCCACCTGAGTATTCAGTGGTGCACATGCTGCAGTGCTACAGAGGGCAGTCGAAAGAACTTTTAAAGGCTTCGCATGCAGAGCAACTTACCACATAAAAGCAATGCTAACTTTCTGGCAGCGTCTATAGAGGGTGGGATGATCGCGTACGTACTCACAAAACTGAATCGAGTTTAGACGCAAACACAAGGACATGCCTAACCACACTTCTCAAATGGTAATGTTTACGTCCACAATCATGAGCAACATATACTGCTTGAGTAGGACAAAGAACAAGTTCGGAATGTTATGCATATAAGTAATATACGAGAAACGTTTTGCATTCGGCAGTGCGTTAACTCAAGAGATAGGCCACCGTTGTGTCGGAAGCGTAAACCATTGAAGTAAAGAACAAATCTGAATGTTATGCGCTGTGAAGGTAGCACTTCGCTACTCTAGCATACTTCCTGGCGTATCTGAACAAAACGCCGGTGTAAGGAACCGCAATCGCTGCAGCGAGCCAAACGATTTTCGCGGTGTAGTCGCTTGAACGTAAACTGAGCGGCGAGAATAGCGCAAAGAAAGGTATGAGCCATGTGCGGACCCCAGTTAAGATGGTGTCCTCGCGAGTACACCTTGCCCTTCTAAGTGCGCACTTGGTGACGTGGCACCAAGTACGCACTTAGAAGTGCTGCTACAACCGCTACAACAGCGAAGATTTCTATTGCTACGATCAAACACTACTAATGCAGACATGGTTTACAATGGCAACACGTCCGAGGAAACCTCCATGTATTGTCGCAGCACGCCGACGCGCGCTATGGTGGACGCTTTGAATATAACGTACGAGTTCGTTGTTTCTATTAGAAGTTACCATTCCTGCAATTTCACGCGCATATGTATCATCACGTTTGCACGGTGGCTCACACTTGGAGAAAGCTTGTCACCACCAAAGGAGGTGGCACCGACTTCGAAGCATCCTAATTCAGACTATAGTGTCCCTGTATACATAAGCGTGCGCAGGGTTCCCCTTCAGGGGAGCCGAAGGTTCGTCGCAGCGCCCCCCGGAAATGAACAATCTACGCAACCTGACGCGCCTAAGCAGACGTGTGGGGTCATGATGCACATGTGTCAACAGGACCGACATTTGCGATGCCATGGCCGTCACTTTCGAGCAAGAACGTAATATGGAGGCCCCTCACGAACCGTCCAAAAACAGTGCCCCGTGCTTACCTGTGCTATATCGTCGAGGCATTCGAATTAGTACTTGCACGCTTCCTTCAAATGTGATCCCGCCTCAGACTCGAGCTGCTTCGGTGTCTTCGACTGCCATAAGGTATAGTTCGTCTGCTTTTGGAAGAAGCACACCGTCTTATTCGCCTTGCTGAACAGTGGTCAGCGGGCAATTCTCGCGCGTAGTACTCGGACGAGGCCGGCTAAAGCGTCCAGCTAAGGAACAGCTCGGCTGACACTGAGCAGAGTGACCACGTCATACAAAGTATGAATGGTCTCCCATAAGGGCAGCTTAAGAATGACTTCGGGCCCCGACAGTCAAAACGACTGTCGGTAGTGACGGCCGCAAAAGTTTGCGGAATCTGGGGGGCGCCGCCGGGTGATAGTAAACTAAGGTCCCTATATTTATAAAGGTAGCTACAACTACACGCGCGCCCTCTGGAGGGGTCCAAGGAGCAGCGCTAGCAGACGACGCTCCGCTCGCTCGAGTGCATTCTGCGGACGCCTAAAACCGCTCTCAGCGCGCGCTTTAATCGGTTAATTATTGCGTTTTGTGGCGTAAGCTGCCTAGGAAACTTCAAACGACAGGGACAACAACTAACGAGCCCGGAGTACGCTAAACATTCAAGTAAAAACACGTGTTTTTCCGAAGGGAGCTTCTGAGAAGTTTGCCACAGCAGTTGGCATGCAGGACATTTATATTTTGGTTCTTTGCGAGTTTTCAAATTCAGCGTTACTTAAAGTAGATGTACTGCTTGTTTTCTAGTAAAAAAAAATAGACAGGTTGTGAGCTCACTGCTACTTTCGGTAACATCATGGGTCACCTAGCATAGTGTGCAGTGCAAAACATGCGCTATTATTGCTTTCATTGCGTTTGTCAGCGTTCCGAAATATTTACCGTATTACACGATATTTTTAACTACGCTTATTTTGTTTATAAAGTACTCCAATAAGCTCACTTAGGAGAAACATTTTCACTGCATTCGTGGAATATCAGCAACCAGAGTACCTTTCAAGATCTAGGAAATATAGCATGCCCAGTGGTGTCTCACGCATTTTAAAGTTCAGCTGTCTTTACCGCCTCCCTTTTACTACCCCCGCCGCCTCCGTGTCCCGCAGATATAGAGGTAGTTTGCAATGTTACGTAATGCAATTTGAAATAAATTCGAGGTATGTATACACCGGCCCTAAACCAGACTACAACCAGAAAAGCTGAGCTAGGTGACTTTGTTGGGATGCATGAGTATAAAATAGCGCTTATTGGAAAATCGGGTTTTATTGCATCAATTCATAGCAAAGTTTTTCGTTGGAAGGTTTGTCGTCAGTACTGATCATCCCTCATTCGCTTGCAGGGGGGGCTTCCGTTCCTTCTGCCATGGCAAATTAGCAAAGATTCCCAGTGCGGCATATATGCTTTCAGTTTTTTTCTCGCAGTGTCATGCAGTATTACTGACTCGAACTCCCCAAAAGCATTGCGGTCCCCTACGGAAAACGGCACGCGGAATGCTTCAACGAAGAAGCCTTAATCGATCCTACGCGCAGCAGTGCGACAAAAACATGGCAAGGTACGTGTGGCAAGACATTAATCCTAAATGGTCCTTTCCTTGTGAGCTTTTAGTCTTGAAGCTACAGTAAAGTTCTTGATGATTCTCGTCGTCGATCACGTAGATCTTGACGATGATCGGCAGCGATGATGAAGTCACACGCAGGCAGCAGTGGAGATTAGATGGACGAACTTGTTTATAAAAACGAAGAATAGTACATACAACTGAGCTTAAGAGATACAAAGATTGAAACAAGACAAATCTACAGTCTCACTCTTCTACTTATAATCTAAGTTAGAGCCCAGACTGTCTTAACGTGATATTGCCGCTAGCCTCACCGATCTATCAGGAACGCTGATTACAGCCCAGGCTAGCTTTACGTACATTGTACGGAGCCTCACTGATCTATCAGTCACGCTGATTACAGCCCAGACTCCCCTGCTACCATCGTGCAGGTCAATATCTAGCGTTCTCCACAAAGAAAATGGGCGGTGGCCGTACTTTACCCCTCCCTTGACCGCGGCGGCCAATTAGAGAGTAAATATTCGTAGGCCACAGCCCACCGGGCAGGGTCTAAAGGGAAGACCAAAATATCGAGAAAAAAGAACGGCTTTCCCTCCTTCCTCATCCACAAGTGGACACACACAGTGTCAGGAGCGGATGCCACACGTGCGGAATTTATTGCCCAGACATTCCGCTCTTCCGGCGGCATCGACAGCCAGCAAAAAGGCACCGCGACGCCAACTCAACGCGAAACGGGGCTACTGGGGTTTCGCCTCTGCAGCATGTTGTCATCGCAGGCAGATGCCATTAAACAGCGCCGCCTGCGCTCCGGACCCACACAGGGTGGTCTCTCTTTGGCCGAAAGCGGCGTCTTCCCGGAGTTCGAAAACAAGACCGCCGCGGCCGTGGCCCAGACCTTACGCCAGAGGGGGAGACGGCGGGCAGGCCGCTCGCGTGGCGCCATCGCAGCCGACACGACTGCCCGCGATGCACTCAAACACAGCGGGAGGTGTACGACACAGGTCCCCGCTCCGAAATCCGACCCCTCTCCGGCATTCCGCGACCCTCGCGGTTCTCCCCCTTGGTGCGAAACCGCTCTCGCCCTGAGCGCGCAACACAAAAGAAAAGCTCGGCGGCCGCCGTCGGCGAGCGAAAAGACACTGCCCTCCCCCTGAAAACGTCAACACGCCGGCCTCCTTAGGCGCAAAACCATAAGCGGCCTTACACGCCCCTCCTAAAGAGTATACTGGGCTCTAAAACGTGCTCAGCTATACTATAAATTAGCCAAAGGCCGCTGTATCATTACGTCTGGGCTCCAAAAGTCGCGTAAATGAAAATAAATGTATACTGCACGACCTCAAGGCTGATGAAGTTTAAAACAAAATTATTTACAACTCAACGGAAAACAGCTTTTCCATGCAGAATAACACTGAGGATGATACACTCATGAAAGCATACATGTAAATTAGCTTATACAGGTAAGTAAAAAAAAAAACAGTTCTCAGTTCACTGTATAGTACATTTGCAAAGAAACAAAAAATATTTCGTGCACGTGGTACAAGCGCTCTAGATACAGTCATATATATTTACATGAAATCCAATGCACCGCGAAGAGTCCGGCACAGCTTTACAGTTCAGGACACACCACACTTTGAGGTGAACGGGAACATTCACGCCCGTCCAAGCTAGCATGGCTCGTTATAGAGCTGGCTTCCATGAACCATTCTGAAACCTTGGAAATGCATCGCCGCAATGAAGGTGCCCACCAGGGCTGGTGGTAAAATTATGATCAGAGACAACATTCACCACTGCTCGAATTTGCTCTCGCTGATTAGTGACCTGACCAACAGGTACGTGACCACTTTCTCCCGATTCATGAACCTTATCGGCGGTTCCCTCACTGACACCCTCAAAAACTGGTTGAGTGTTCTATGGTGTACCGGAATGGGGTAGTGGGCAAGTTCGCCTGCTGCTCGAAGGCCTGATGGCAATCCCTAGCTAGGTGGCCCTGTCCACGACAGATATGACACCTTACAATATTCTTTTCTTTGTTGGTCTGTTTGGTGACCAATGGAGCAGGGGCCGCTGCAACCGTCTTAGTTGCCCGGCCTTTTCCTTTCGCTTGTTCAAACGTCTCTAGCACTTTTGCTACCTCTACAGGCCTGAACCACGTTTCTCCCTCGCGCAAGAGAACATATTCGTAGACCTTCTCGGCTCAAACTCGCCTTCATTCGGTCAGCAACCATCAGCTCAGTAACCGCTTCCTTCGTAATCGCGTTTCGAGATTGCAAGTAATAGGAGAAATATGTTCTCGCCCGAGAAGCGAACTGAGCCCACGTTTCTTCCCCTTCTCTTCATCGCTTTTTTCAAACCTCTCCAAGTACTCAGCCGGAGTGAGTTGGAGTTCGTTTAACACCGCCCGTTTCACGGTCTCGTAATCTGCGCATTCCTCTTCACTCAAGCTGCACAACAGATAACGGACTCGCTCAGACAGCACAGGCATTATCAAATGCACTCGGTTGCCTTCAGGTACCTGGAAGGATGAGAATAATTTTTCGACCTCATCAAACCACATCGGAACGTCTGCGTCGCATGGCAGCCGGTATGCCTTTAGCATCTTAGCACATTGAGCTACTCCATCGATGCCGTTATGGCGGCGCTCGTCACTTTCCGACACAGAAGACCGCCTACTCGAATGTTCAAGCTCTGCTCTGCGTAGAGCTACGCGTTCGCACTCAAGCTGCAGGCGTACTTTTTCGAGCTCTAGGCTCCAAGCGTCGTACTGCCATTGCCTCTGGATCAGGCCTACTCGGGTCCTGCGGAGCTCCTAGAGCCCCGCTAGCACCTTCGGTGACCGACGCCAAACACTCGGTCTCTCCGAAGCTTTGCAGCTCCTGCTGTCTCCGATCCTCCCCTGGCCCAGATGCATTATCCTCGCCCAAACTAGACCCCACAGCACTTGCCATTCTGCGCGTGATCATATCTAGCCTCACAGAGCAACAGCCATGCCAACTTAGACAAAGCGTAAGGAATCCCGCTCACCCGTTTCTGCTGGGGGCATCTCCTGTGGCTCAGCTCCCGACGACTTTCGATGGAGGTGGGACTCCCTGGCAACTCCTTGCTGTCGTGTGTCTCTCTGGCTCGATGGACACCCGGCAGTTGCTCGTCGTGTGGCTTGCCGATCCTGTACGACTGCGCCAGTAAAGTTCTTGATGATTCTCGTCGTCGATCACGTAGATCTTGACGATGATCGGCAGCGATGATGAAGTCACACGCAGGCAGCAGTGGAGATTAGATGGACGAACTTGTTTATAAAAACGAAGAATAGTACATACAACTGAGCTTAAGAGATACAAAGATTGAAACAAGACAAATCTACAGTCTCACTCTTCTACTTATAATCTAAGTTAGAGCCCAGACTGTCTTAACGTGATATTGCCGCTAGCCTCACCGATCTATCAGGAACGCTGATTACAGCCCAGGCTAGCTTTACGTACATTGTACGGAGCCTCACTGATCTATCAGTCACGCTGGATTACAGCCCAGACTCCCCTGCTACCATCGTGCAGGTCAATATCTAGCGTTCTCCACAAAGAAAATGGGCGGTGGCCGTACTTTACCCCCTCCCTTGACCGCGGCGGCCAATTAGAGAGTAAATATTCGTAGGCCACAGCCCACCGGGCAGGGGTCTAAAGGGAAGACCAAAATATCGAGAAAAAGAACGGCTTTCCCTCCTTCCTCATCCACAAGTGGACACACACAGTGTCAGGAGCGGATGCCACGTGCGGAATTTATTGCCCAGACATTCCGCTCTTCGGCGGCATCGACAGCCAGCAAAAAGGCACCGCGACGCCAACTCAACGCGAAACGGGGCTACTGGGGTTTCGCCTCTGCAGCATGTTGTCATCGCAGGCAGATGCCATTAAACAGCGCCGCCTGCGCTCCGGACCCACACAGGGTGGTCTCTCTTGGCCGAAAGCGGCGTCTTCCCGGAGTTCGAAAACAAGACCGCCGCGGCCGTGGCCCAGACCTTACGCCAGAGGGGAGACGGCGGGCAACCGCTCGCGTGGCGCCATCGCAGCCGACACGACTGCCCGCGATGCACTCAAACACAGCGGGAGGTGTACGACACAGGTCCCCGCTCCCGAAATCCGACCCCTCTCGGCATTCCGGGCGACCTCGCGGTTCTCCCCTGGTGCGAAACCGCTCTCGCCCTGAGCGCGCAACACAAAAGAAAAGCTCGGCGGCCGCCGTCGGCGAGCGAAAAGACACTGCCCTCCCCCTGAAAACGTCAACACGCCGGCCTCCTTAGGGCGCAAAACCATAAGCGGCCTTACAGCTACCCCGGGAAGAAAAACGAAGGCAGCTGTATGGTTCCGAGCCATTTAATGTTTGCGGGCGTGACTCTGCATTGTCTACTGTGCACACATCTACCCCAGTATAAAGAACGCCTAAACAATAATATCCTTGCTGAGATAATGGTTACGCATAGGCACGAACAAAAGCTTGCCGCCAGCCGAAAGGCTGCTTGAAGTTATAAACATTACCAAATCACTTACATCGCATAGCCGGGTGTTTTCTGTGTGCAAAAATTTCTTGCGACTGATTTTGTGTTGCCGTACCTTCCTTCAGGATATATTTTTGTCACCGCGAGGAACCTAAAAAACAAGAAAAAAAAAACCTTCTTTCTGTACTCTGCGCGGGGAAACAACCGAAGGCATTGAGACCCTGCATACTAGCCCGATCACGCTCCAAACATTTAATTCCCTGCACAGAATTCCCGCGTCCACTCAACTTCAAGTACATAAACGCTTCTAGATTGCAAAAACAATGCGACAGAGGCGCGTGAAGTACACCTCTACTAGCTAATATCGCCGAATTCCACGCTTGTCCGCCGCGGTGGTATAGCGGTTAGGGTGCTCGGCTGCTGACCCGAAGGTCGCGGGTTCGATCCCGGCCGCGGCGGTCGCATTTCCATGGAGGCGAAATGGCAGAGGCCCGTGTACTGTGCGATGTCAGTGCACGTTAAAGAACACCAGATGGTCGAAATTTCGGAGCCCTCCACTACGGCGTCTCTCATAATCATATGGTGGTTTTGGGACGTTAAACCCCAGATATTATTATTATGAATTCCACGCTTGAAAATACAGTCATCCATATCTCGCCGGCACAACGCTGCCGCCGCTGGAACCCTTTGGGCGGGGCGCGAAGGCGAAAGGTCACGTGTCGCCAACCGGCCTATCGCGAGCGCGCGGCGGCTGGATCAAGACCTTTCGCTACTTTTAAAGATACAGGGACTTTAATAGTAAACTGCCTTGCTACGCCACCTTGCGTCTCACAGCGTGGTGTCGAGCCTTCCGCACCTGGCGTGCTTTGCGCAGGCGTATCCTGTCTGCCCTATCGGATATGTCTCGCCGCTCCGTTTCCCTTGCACGCCTTTGACACGTGTGGCAGCCGCTGTGGAAGCATCGCGTCACCATCGCCGCTCG